>OX375867.1:71660709-71739719 GCA_947359475.1 Heligmosomoides polygyrus bakeri
AAATGTCGTTAACATACAAGATGAAGAGTAATGGCCCAAGGCAGGTCCCCTGAGGAACGCCGCTAGGGGTCTGGTAGGGGAGGGACATTTGACCATTAATTGAAACGGACTGATATCTGCTAGTGAGGAAGGAACGAAAGAATTCTAACAACCTACCTTCCTTCAATACCATACCAGGACAGCTTACCTAGGAGAAGTGGAATGGAAACAGAATCAAAGGCTTTGGCAAAATCAACGTAACAGACGGAAATAAACTTCCTGTTGTCGATCTCCTTTGCCAACATGACACTGTTGACAAAAAGGCAGAGACAGTGGACTTTTTGGCGAGAAAGCCGTGTTGCTCTCGGCTTAGTAAACAATTGCGGTCAATATAGGCAGTCAACCCTCGGCAGACAATTCGTTCCATGACCTTGCTAGTTGAGCATGTTAAGCAAATCGGTCTATAGTTTTGTACACAATGTTTGGAACCTTTTTTAAAGACAGGCCGAACAAGACCAAACTTCCATATTTCTGGCAAGTTACCTTGCAGTAAGATAAGGTAAGAGGAGTAACGAGGCCGAGCGCTGCTTTTTTAAGGAAAATATATGGTATCCCATCGGGAGACGTTGAAGCTCTATTGGGAAGTTTCCGTAGAACACTGTAAACAACATTGCTGGAGATGTCAATCCAGTCTAACGTACCCATAATTTTTTATCCGCGCCACTAGTAAAGATTTTACCAGAAGCGTTCTTATAAACCGACCGAAAATACTTTGCAAATTCTTCGGATTTTTCTTGATCGTCCATGATAATTTTACCATCATCGGTACACAGGTTTGGGATAGATTCATTTTCAACTTATCCCTACAGTAGGTGAAGAACTTTTTTGGGTTCCTACATGAAGCTATGCGAATTTCTAACCGATGTTTCTCTTCGGCTCTTATATATATATATATATATATATATATATATATATATAGAGAGAGAGAGAGAGAGAGAGAGAGAGGTATGGCGAGATATGGTCAGGCACTCTCCCCTGCCCACTCTCCATCGCTTGTGCGCTATTTATTGTCCGAAACATCCGTTCTCTGCTTGACGAGAAACAGATCGTGAGAGTTCCATATCCGAAGTGCTTAATCTGCAGAAACATAAACAAAATCAATAGGTATTGATCGGCCGGTCGATACCGTTTACTGTCCGACGTTCCTGTAGCCATTCCATTCTCCCTGCACCCCCCCCCCCCCCACCTCACCCTCCTGCTATTACTTACTTACCTATGCGTCGACAGAGAAACGTAGTGCGTAAAGTACGTCACATACACGAAGGTCGTGCCGTATGAGATGGTCGCACCACAGCACCGACTGCTGATCTGCACCCAAAGATCTCCTCCACTACTTTGATGCACGACGAACGAATCGGTGTAGCACGAGCTGAATAGTGGCGAATTAGGTCGTCAGAAATCTGTTCTCTCGCGTTGGTGATACACTTCGGGATGCCGATCAGTATCACCATCTGCTACTAATCAAAGTCACATGCTGATGAGACCAAACTCGATGCATTGCACGAGGAACTGGAAGAAATTATCCTCAACGAGAAGTCCTTCTACAAGTTCGTGGTCGATGCCAAAGTCGTGGTGGCACTCGAGGAAGAGCATAGGATCAGAAGATTTGAATCTGGAGGTCTGAACGAGAGCGGCAATCGCCCCGCTGAGTTCCTATGCGTCACAGCCTTTTCCATGGAAACTCCATATTCATAAAGAAGGAGCAGGTCAGTGGACATGGGAATCACCTAGCGGTTCATGCCCAACCCAGTCGCATACCAATTATCCAACGGTGGTGTCTAGTGGATGTTATGGTAGCGCCACCGTTGTGCAGTGGGTCGGATCACCTTCTCTTTCTATCAACGTGCAATTCAGTCTAGAGCCGAAGAGGAACATCGGTTATCGCACAAAAGGCGGTATTCTATATACGACGACGATCTTCTGGACTCCATGTACAGATACGACTGGCTGATCAAGGATGGTCCTTCGGAGAGCTACGACTTGCCTCTGAATGGAAGTTTTGCGGAAGGCTCGCCTTAGCCCCGAAAATCGATCTTTGACCGCGTTTTCAGAATCACGAAAGAGCTGCTTCAAAAGACAAGACATTCTAGACTAGATCTAAACCGGCTGTTACGCTGGATACAAGGCAGGTGGCGATGTCCGTTTCTCCACGTGGTGCCACTGGAAACTGCTTGCTTTTGCAAGCCGAGCCAATCACGGACAATCGAATGCAGGCGAGAGGCCCTAGTGACAGGCCGGCTTACGAACATTCTGTGTCAAATCATATGGCTGATGACGTTGCAGAGTTCTCGAGATAATGCTACGGCTTCCGCGGGAGCCGACGCGCACTCGCAAAGCCCGGCGGGTCATGCAACGCCGATGGTGAGCGTATACTTGAGTATGCAGACTCACATGACCTCACCATCGTGAATGCCAAATTTCGAAAGCGTGACTCCCACCTCATCTCGTTTTATAGCGGGAGCGCTAAAACGCAGATTGACTATGTCCTTGTTAGGCGTCGCGGCCAAGGCCTTGTCACAGACGCGAAGACCGTGCCGTATGAAACGGTTGCCACGCAACACCGTCCACTGATCTGCTCGCTGAAGTTCACACCTCCGAGGTGTAAACGTGTCGAGCGGCGCGGGACGGCTAGAATTAAATGGTGGCGATTGAAGGAGAAGGAAGCAGCTGTTATCTCTCGCATTCGGTTGCCGACGGTAACAACTGTCGACGAAACCTGGAAAGAGGCTACCGATGCGATAACCCGGGCTGCACGCCTCGAACTCGGCACAACGAAGCCTGGACGGCGTTGGGTCGACAAGCAGGCTTGGCTGTGGACTGACGATGTCAGAGAGAAGGTCAGGGAAAAGAAACGGCTGTATCACGTATTTATCGGTGACAAAACAGTCTGTAATTGGCGGAATTATCGAGAAGCGTGGAAAGCGGCAAAGAAGGCAGTGGCTGCTGCTAAAGCCGCATGCTACGCTGAAGTCAGTGAAAAACTGGAAACGCGCTATGGTGAGCGCTATCTTTACCGACTCTCCAAGGCTCGCTGTCGCCAAGCAGAAGACATCGAAAAGTTCTTTGGCATTAACGATGAGAACGGCCATCTTCTGATGGATCGTAAAAGGGCTGTGAAACGATGGCGCGACTACTTCGAGGAAATCTCGAATGTAGAATTTGAACATCCTGCTGTTCCTTTTGCTTCACCTGTATAGGGTCCTGTTCAGAAGATCACAGTGAGCGAAACTGAAGCAGCCCTGAGGAAGATGAAGTCAGGCAAAGCCACTGGTCCAGATGACCTGCCGGCCGACCTGTGGAAGTCGAAGGGTTGGTGCCCTGCCGACTGGATGACAGAGTTTTTCAATCAGGTTGTTGCTGAGAAGAAAGTGCCTGAGAGTTGGCAGCAAAGTACGACTATCCCGATTTGGAAGAAGAAAGGCAGCCCTGCGGACTGCGCTAGCTACCGTCCGATTCGCCTACTTTCGTACACCATGAAAGTGTTTGAGCGAATTGTCGATAGACGTATCCGGGATGTCGTCCAGCTTTCCAATAATCAGTGTGGTTTCGTTGCCGGTTGTGGGACGGTTGATGCCATACACGCCGTTCGTCTTCTGCTAGAGAAACACCGCGAGAAACAGAAACCGGTGCATTTTGCCTTCCTGGACTTGGAGAAGGCCTTCGACCGCGTCCCGCGAGAAGTTATATGGTACGCCTTGCAACGACACGGCGTCCCTGAAGAGCTTATTGAGTGGGTGCGCATCCTCTACTTGTGCCCAATAAGCCGAGTACGAGCACTAGCGGGTACCTCGACGGAGTTTCCGATCTCTGTCGGAGTGCACCAGGGATCTGCGCTATCCCCACTGCTCTTCGTGGTTGTCATGGATGCAATTACACGAGATCTCCAAAAGGCAGCTCCTTGGACGTTGCTGTATGCCGATGACGTCATGCTTGCATGTGAAGACAAAGCCGAACTCGAGCGACAAGCACAGGAATGGTGCGATCGCTTGGCATTGTTCGGACTCAAGCTAAACGTCAAAAAGACGGAGTACTTGACGAAGGATGTGAATGAGCTCGGATCTATCGAGATCAATGGTGCTGAGCTTTCACGAGTCACAGCTTTCAAGTATCTCGGATCAACAGTTACGCCCGATGGCAGCCTAAAGTTGGAGGTGAATGCGCGCGTAAGTGCAGCCTGGTCCAAATGGCGATCGCTGACTGGGGTTCTCTGCGATAAGACAATACCCGAGTACCTCAAGTCGAAGATTTATAGAACAGTCGTCCGCCCAGTAGCGACATACGGTGCTGAGTGCTGGCCCGTGACGAAGGAAATTGAAAGCCGCCTCAGTGTAATGGAGACAAGATGTTAAGGTGGACGGCTGGAGTAACGCGATTGGACCGCGTTCGCAATGACACCGTAGGACAGAGGTTCGGTGTCGTCCCGATAGCCGACAAGTTGCGCGAAGCTCGTCTACGATGGTTTGGCCACGTCCTTCGCGCTAACGACGACATCGTCTGTAAAATTGGCCTGAATCTTGAAGTCCCGGGAAAACGGCCCAGAGGACGCCCGAAGCAACGTTGGCTAGACACGTTGCACTTGGACTTAAAGATAGCTGGTGTGCATCCCGATCAAGCATTTGATCGGGAGAAATGGCGTCACCACACCAGAAGAGCGGACCCCGCTACCAAGCGGGACAAACGCTACTGAAAGTGACGCTGGATACAAGGCACAGTCCAGCTGTTTCACAGCTTCCTTACGCTTCCCATTTGGAAGAAGGCGGAACAGGGCGACACTGTATCGTCAAACACCGCATCGATGCAGTGAGTAAGGAATTCGTTCAGCTAGGGTGAAAAGGGCATACATGTGGATGGAAGAACGCCCCGTTCATCGGCACTTATTCGACTCGACTGTTCTCCCTGCGCTCTGTTACGCGGCAAATACATAACTTCTGCCATACCAAGGACAACGCTCAAAGCGATAAAGCGATGTGTTTTGAAGTACAACTGGATATCTTAAAACCGAGCCAGACTTCACAGCTCCGACGTCAGAAGAATGCCATAGAATGCCATGTGTGGGCCGACGCGTTCGTCGCACGACTGACCCAACCGGCATTTCAGCTGGGAACGAACCAAGCAGTTTGTCAGCGTCGCCAAGATCGAATAGCAACAACGTCTTAAATGGCGATGGCGAGACGACGAAACGAATGGAAGCGATGCCGTGCCTCGTGCGACCGGAGAAGATATGTAGGCCGTCGGACATCTAACTATGGGTAATGGGTGGAGGTACTATGAGTGTGCACTTCGGCTACGTAATACCATGTGATGCCCAGGAAAAAAACCAGCTTTCAGAACTTCATTTGCACGGGTGTCGTAAGGTCGGTCAAGTGATTTTCTTTTGGTGTTCGAGTGCAACTGTGGGCCGCTGCTTACTTGGAGAAAAGCGGAGCCGTGGGAAGCCTTGCGTCTTTCTCCACATTCGGATATAAAAATTTCTATCCCCTAGTTAGCACTATCCCTTCACTAACCGATCTGAATGAACCTCGTTGCGTCTGTCACCCGAAGGGAGCGAATGAAATCTCCAGTGCTCTTCAGTCAGCAGGCGAGCGCTCAGCTCTCTGCTTTGCCCGCCTTTAGGCGGCGGTTCGGCTGTCCCTCAGGGAGCACGTATTTGGCTACCCGATAAGGACTGAGACCTCCGGAATTGAGCGTTCGCAGCTTCATGTGCTCGATTGCTCTCGCTCTTCTGATTCACTACTACATTCACCCTTGCTCTCCCAGTCATTCGTTTTCGCACAGTTTCCGAGCACAGACTGGAAGGCAATGAACGACAACATGAACAGTTCCTGCGTAGTTCCTATCCCATCCTTTCGTGGCTGCCCCTCCCAAGGGTGTTGCTCTGTTAGTCGAAATCTGCTGTCCTGCAGCACAGTGCTCGAGTACACCGCTTTTTCGGAAAGTAGCCAATGCTGAGCCACGCATACTGCTTCCTAATATGGCAGAATTTTCCCCGAAACTGGGCCTGAACTGCACGTGCCGTGCTGTGGAGAGATCGCAGCGCAACTGATTGATAGAAAACTTTCCCAACATTTCAATCCCGGCTCACTCTCTACCGTTTCGCTTTCTTAGGCTCTGCACTTATAATTCAGTTGCTGCAACAGATGCAGTAGCAGGCTTCACTTCCTCAAATGAAGCAACAGCATTGACAGAATAGCATGTCCTCCTTTCGATAGTCGCGTCTCTTCTCGATTATTTCTCCCCATAGAGAGCAATGAACGACATTTTCACAAGAGTAGGACAATCTTCAGAGTTATGTCTTCGTTTGTTGCGTTGTAGTATTGCTTGTTCAAAAGGCCGGTACCGCTTCCTGTCAGATTCCTACGTTGCATGCTTACGTTCTAAAAATGTTCTAGACTATTGCACTGACAGGCTCAGGTGCGGTCGGTAACCATATGAAGGGTTGCTCCAAAGTACAGTCCGCCGGCTTTTTCTTCATAACTAAGGAACGATAACAGATATTCTGATATGATTTTTATCAGTGGTGTGACAAATTATAATGGATCACTCAGTCAAAGTAATGTTAAAGCAGTGAAGGATTCGAATTGCTTGGTGACCGCTTTTACTGTAGGCCGTAGGTAGTCGACATCGATCTTCTGTCATTCTCGAAGCAGGGCTGCCTTAAAACTGTCCAAACTTTGGTGAGAGTTCGAGAGCCCCTTTGCTAAAAATGGCTCCATACCGAGTAGTCGATTTTTCAGCTCCGAGGAGTTTGAGAGTATCCTTGCTCGGAACTCAGGATGAATCCGCTCACAGAATGCGATTGTCGACCTTGATCCATGTGCTGGCGCCCATAACTGTTAAAGTATAAACCTTTCTCCACGAAAATATTCTTTAGCCATCGGAGCAGAATATCCTCTAAATAGATATACTGCAACGGAGATCATTTTGACAGTTTTGTTCACGAAAACAAGCGGTGTCTTGCCTTCAGATATTATTCCAGTACAAACTATCGCAGAACATTTCTCGTCCGCCCAAACAACGTCCGACAAATGGCCCTCATGAAAGAGGTTGGTTATAGGTCAGCAGGTTCAGGCTTAAAGTTAACCAAAGAGTAGCAGCTGTTAGTAAAAATAATTCCTCTTCCGGTCACTCCACTTTAATGTCTGAAAATTAACGAAAATGAAAAGAAACTAAAACAACAAACACATTCACTTGTAGAGAAAATCCTTTTCTTCCGAATGGTTTATAACTTTGCTCAATCAAACTGTCAGCGATATCCATTTTTCTTTTATGGGCTTCCATTTTATTGACCTGAAGGTGACAAAAATCACAATGGAAAAAGCGAAGCACACTGATAGAGCAAATAGTTCTATCTAATACATGTAATACATTACCGCCCGCGTCGCGCGGTCAAAAAGACGGTTTGCGACGGAAAGTCCGTCGCAAACCGTCGCATGTTCATAACTCCTTTAATTTCAAGTTTTTTGAGAAAATGTTGGCACCGTTCGACTCATCTCCTCGAGATCTACACAAATATATATAAAACTGTACCAGACCACCGGGTTTTCACCGTGGGTGGTCTGAAAAATAAATGCAGCAGGCTTTTGCGATTAGAGGACCTTATTTCCCAGAACGTGCATGATTTCGCAGTATCTCAGGCATGGCGTACGTTGTCAGTGCTCTGTCATGCCTGGAATGCTCCGAGAGTGCTCCACGCACAATGTATGCAGAATCGAACCTATCAATCGAGTGTTAAAAAGCATGTTCACTCCGCTTCTATCTGCCCTTACTGGAAAATGTAAAGCCTTCAAGCCTATTTCAAACCGTTTGGAGACTTTTATCAGAAATTTTCAGCCACCCTACTCAGGAGTTGCTCCAATCTGTCCCGGCGAGACTAAAGTGTGCGCCGTGTGCAATGCATACATAAAGTTGTACATAAAAGTTGTACATAAGGTTATGCAAAACAACTTCCAGCGAAAATTGGAATAAAACGTTTAAAAAACGACGGGACTTAGTTTATAATCTAAGATAACCTCGTAGAAATGGCCGTCTGTTGTCAGGAAACACTCTGGGACCATACTTTTGCTAATGACATGTACAACTCCACTACACATGTTGCTCAAGCGATCGCTCTCCCTTGAGTTCCATAATAAGCTGGAGATAATATTTGAGTTAAAAGAAAGAGAAGAAGTCATACCTGAGAGGAATAATTTCCTGCAAATATGGTTCTTCACTCTTTTGTGAATTATGAGCTCAAGTCCAATTTAAAGCTGGCTTTTGCAAATGCTCTAGCTTTCTATTCAATATATTACCAGTCACAGGAAAGCCTGGATAGCCTGCTGTTCTCCTTGGTAACGCGCTCACACTGCACAACTGCATGGTTGTGTTGCAAAATCTGAATTTGCTTTCCTACCTCATTACATCCATATATGTGTATCGTTATACACCCTGCCATTCGCGTCGTCGTTCCACCTAATCCTCTTGAACATCAGATGTTCGAAGATGAGCTGCGCACTTGAGAATGAGTACGTCCGATCTGTGTACTCCCGGCTAGCCACCTATCAGAAGAAGGACCACCGGCCTTCTTCGCCTCGGATCTGGCCAAATGTGCGGAAGTTCGTCGAATCTCAAGCCGCCGGCAGTGTGGTAATCGACGTAGGTGGGCATGGCATCTCTCAATTATCATCGAGAAATGTAGCGTTCCAGAAGTTTCTATTGCCATGTCGTCATTTCATTAGATGTTACCCTTTCTCCACTGTTACCATTTTGTTTATAATCACATGATTCGGTCACATCATCCTGGTGCCTACAAAATTTTTTGAGGTCTTTGTAGAAGCCAGAACTAGTTGTTCGAACTGTTAATGTAACATCTCCGCAGTTCTGGTAACTTACACTTATTCTTGATTTTAACACTTTTGCGTAGCCAATAACACGAGCAACGTTTTCATGATGTCCTCGTAGTTCAATTGTACCTCCGCTGTCTAGTTAGTGAACATAGCCATGTACTACACAGTCAAAGAGTTCCACAGCGTGACTGACAGGGAAAGGTTCCCAACTCAAGGTGAGCTTTTGCGATGCTATTATTTTAACAGGATGGAAGGCCGTGTGAGCGTAGTCCAGAACTGCATTAGTTTTTGCTAAACGCTTTTTAAAGACCTGAAAAATATGTGCGAAAGCGCAACAATCATCAACCCCTCTGACCTACCGTATCCCAAGAGATCACCTACCCCACGAGATGTGCCTTGGTGGCGCAGTCGGTGAGAGTGCAGCTTCATAGAACCACACCGGCGGGCTTTTGAGTTCAAGTCCGAGCAGTGCTAAGGTTTTTGCACATATTAATTTATTGTTATTCCCACGATCACAAGAGTCAGTTTTAGACCAACAATGCTTACAAACCAATGCTGTCTATTTGCGACTTGTGCTAGATCTTTTTCGGTGGGTGGGAGTTGGTTACCGCGTTCAACGAAGAAGAAGTGGTCATTCCTTGCCAGGGTAAGATGCTGCTGAGGTGACGCGCGCTTGTGTTTTGCTTGTCTCATAGATTTGTGCCATAGCTGTTGACTAAAAGAAAAGAGCAGAACAGGAGTTTTTATTTCCAGAGAAATGATATGATGCACATAAGCATTTTTGGAAAACTAGCACACATGAAGGCGCAAATAGACAGCCTTGTTTATTGTAAGCATTGATGGTTTGAAATTGACTCCTGTAAGCATGAAAAAGCGCAGCAGAAACAAACCAATTTGTGCAAAAATTTCAGCACTACGCGGACACTGAAAAACTCGCATATGAAGGCTCAAATAGACTGGCTTGGTCTGTTGTAAGGATTGATGGTCTAATATTGACTCCTGAGATCATGAGAAAGCGTAAACCAAAACAACAACAAGAAAAAAGAAGAGAAACAACAAACTAATACATGTGAAAATATTGGCAGCACTCGGACTCCAACTGAAAAGTCGGCCGGTGTGCTCCTACATATGAGGCGATACCCCTACCGACTGCGCCACTGAGGCACATCTCGTGGATGTCATAGGGGTTGATGATTGCTGCGCACACGTTTTCACAGCTCTTTTTCAGTTCTTCAAAAAAAGCGTTCAGCAAAAACTAACTGTAATTATGGATTCCGCTCACATGGCCCTACATCCTGCCAAAATAACATTGCAAAAGCCCACCTTGCGTTGGGAACCTTCCCTTGTGAGAGAAGACTGAATCCTAGCTGAGCAGGAAATCAATCGATCAATGTTCAATCAATCAATAGTAAAATGCTTATATTCAGTACCACTGCAGTGCATATCATAAGCATAGAAGCACCATAGAACTTGGAGATTTACCTTCTGCGGGAACAGATGCGTAGTGTCGTTGAAACAGTCAAGGCCTCCGTTGCGAAAAGCCATTCAGCCAGCACTACTACTTAACCCTTTATCTGAAATTTTCGAAGAACTCAGTTGTAAATGCTGTGACTAGGGTTCGCGTGTAGCATAAATACAGTACCACGCATGTCCTTTGGTTATTTGCCGAAAAAGCCGCTTTGGCGCGTTCCAAAGCGGCTTTATAAATAACTTTTTAAAAAATCAATTACATTTAAAAATAAGCATATATTTGAGCTCACCAGTTAGAGCTCTATCTTTTGACATATAAATCTCAGTAGAGTTGAAAATGCATATAGGCTCAACGCAATCAATCGAGTGGGCGAGACAACCTGTAGAGCGAGCAAAGATTGTAGAGTGATTGTTTGAGGAGATTTATCGGAAATTCCTAGTGTCCTAACCAGGCTAATCAGGAACTGTTTTAAGACTGTCCAGCTTGCCTTTGGAGCGCGCCGTGAACAATGCATACAGAATCGAACTTATCAATGGAAAGGGCGCGGCAGCCTGTAGAGTGACCGTTTGAGGAGTTTTATCGGAAATTCCCATCCGCCCTTCTCAGGAATTGTTACAAGACTGTCTAGCTTGACTTTGGGGTTGCGCCGTGAACAATGTATACAGAAGAAGACCTATCAATCGAGTGGGGCGACCGCTCGCAAGTGCACGCGTGGGCGAGTTCGTAGCGCAATATCTCTATCAAGTTCGAATCTTTTCGACTGCAACTTGAGGACATGGTAGGCAGCACAAGTTTCTAGGCGTGATCTAAAGCACAGCTGTGTAGCTGATGAATGGATTAAGTTACAGTGACGCGAAAATGCGGTGAGGCTTGTGTGACGCATTTTTTCCGCTTTCGGTGGACCCCTGCGAGAAGACGCGACTAGCTAACGGCCTCGAAATGCGTGGGCGAACAGAACACTCAAGATGCTTTACGATGACGTGCTCATAGCTACCCTGCTGCCTAAACTGCCTTAGCCCTATTTGCTATTTTAGAGCGGCGGTTTCTTCGGCCCTTACTTGCCCATGTCTGCGTTTTCAACAATAGCAATGCTACAATCCTGTTCTGCTCGAAGAGCTCTATCCAACGGTATCAATATGGACCAATTTCAGAAAAATCGATTTTTTGACAATTTCGCAACGGGACGAGGCTGCTCGAGGCCGCGGCAGACGGACGATGACGACATCGAAAAATCAATACCTTGGAATTGGGTCATGCTTGATACCATTCGATAGAGCTTCTCATGCTGAACTAAAAGGTTTTATTGACAGTAGAGCAAGCTGTAATCTGGGCGAGTAAGGGCGAGGAGAGCATCGACCGTTGTTGTGCTAAATTGCATGCGCGGGCGTGTTCTGAGCGCGATAATTCTGCAATTTGTGAAGCTTATCGAATGCAACTTGTGGATTTTGTAGGATGCAAAATGCTCCAGTAGTGCGCTGAAACGCAGTAATTTACATTATGATTGGACAAAGTTACAGCTGTGCGAAAATTCGGGTTAGCCTTGTATTACACGATTTTTTTCCGAATTCAGTCGTCCTCTGCGGGAAGGCGCGGAGAGCTAACGGCCTACAAATGTGTACGATAACAGAACACTTTAGATGCATTAAGATGACGTGCTTACAGCTTCCTAGCTGTTTAAAGTGCCTTAGACCCAGCTGCCATTTTAGGGCGACGGACTTAGCGGTTGAAGTTTCCTTTTCAGGATCACCAAATACCCTCAGTTCTCGGTATGGGTGGTCTCCTACTGTAATCGTCCTAATGGACTTCGGCATCGTGTTCGGCACCCGGAATAAGCCCCGCACCTATACGAAGCTTGTGCAAAATCGTGATCTGACCCGACCACCCTCAGTTATCCAAAAGAAAATCCAAAACCTACCGAAATCGGTGGAATTTTAAAAAACGGACGTCCGTTTTGTAATCAATGTCCCAAACTACCCCCTGGACAATTTTGGACGAGAAAGATTGGCCAATTTAAAAAACATGGTTTTCGATGACGTCATCGTCCGTCGACTGCGGCCTCGAGCAGCCGCACCCTCGGTACGAAATTGTCAAAAAATCGATTTTTCTGAAATTGGTCGAAACAGATAACTTTCGATAGAGGGTGGCGATGTCCGTTCCTCCACGTGGTGCCACTGGAAACTGTTCGCTCTGCGAGCTAAGCCGATCACGGACATTCGATTGCAGGCGACAGGCCCTTGTGACAGGCCGGCCTACGAAGACCCATGTCACATCTCATGGTGTATGAAGAGTCATGTTTTTCGAGATTGTGCTACGGCGTCCGCGGGAGCCGACGCGCACTCGCAAAGCCCGGCGAGTGTGAAAAGTATGCGAGGGTCCCTGATGCGAGGACGGCATCGGGGGGCAACTGAGTTAGTCCGAAAGTCCCGTAACGTAAGCAGGACCCGCGTGGCTACGCTGAATGTGGGTACGTTGACGGGCCGCTCGTGCGAGTTGGTTGAAGCACTGGAGCGTAGAAGAGTTGATTTCTGTGCGGTGCAGGAGACGAGGTGGTCCTGCCGCAAGTCAAGGGACATAGGACGAGGCTTCAAGGCCGTTCCATGTGGAAGTCCCAGGACCACCAGTGGTGTCGGAATAATCGTCTCCGAACGATTTCGTGACTCGATTGTAAGCGTCGAGCGCTTTGACGATCGATTGATGAAGATCGTTGTCGCCGCGAAGGAGCGACTCTATCACTTCTTCTCTGCGTATGCTCCGCAGACTGGGTGCCCGGATCAAGCCAAGGAAGAGTTTTGGAGCCTGCTTGATGAGAAGACAGCAGAGGTACCGTCGAAAGATGTCATCGTAGTCGCTGGTGACCTCAACGGACACGTCGGCGCGACGAAAGACGGGTACGGCTGTCATGGTGGGTTCGGTTACGGGTCGCGTAACGCAGATGGTGAGCGTATCCTTGAATATGCGGATTCGCACAACCTCACCATAGTGAACACCGTATTTCGCAAACGCGATTCCCACCTCATCTCGTTCTATAGCGGGAACACCAGGACTCAGATAGACTTTGTCCTTGTGAAGGATCAAGACCGAAGTCTTGTCACAGACGCGAAGGTCGTGCCGTATGAGACGGTCGCCCCACAGCATCGACCGCTGATCTGTACTTTAAAGATCGCCCTTCCGAGGCTGAAGCAGGTCGAGCGATGCGGTGCACCAAGAATCAAGTGGTGGCGAATGAAAGAGAAGGAAGCAGCTGTGATTTCTCGCGTGCGGTTACCGACAGTGACACCTGTCGACGAAACTTGGGAGAAGGCCACCGACGCGATTCGTCACGCTGCACGGTCGGAGCTCGGCATCACGAAGCCTGGACGACGAAAGGTCGACAAGCAGGCCTGGCTGTGGACAGATGATGTGAAAGCCAAAGTTCGAGAGAAGAAGTCGCTCTATCACGTGTTCCTCGACGAAAAGGCAGCCAATAATTGGCGGAAGTACCAAGAAGCGAAGAAAGCTGCAAAGAAGGCAGTGGCTGTTGCAAAAGCCACTCATTATGGAGATGTCAACGAGAAGCTCGAGTCGCGCGATGGTGAGCGGTATCTGTACCGACTCGCAAAGAATCGCCATCGCCAGACCGAGGACATCGAGAAGTTCTTCGGCATCAATGATGAGAACGGCCATCTTCTTATGGACCGCAAGAAGGCATTGAAGCGATGACACGATTACTTTGAGGAAATCTCTACAGTAGAATTTCCTCATCCAGCCATCCCCTCAACGGCACCAACCCACGGCCCCGTTCAGAAGATCACCGTGGAGGAGATTGAAGCGGCTTTGAAGAAGATGAGGCCAGGCAAAGCGACTGGGCCCGACGACGTGGCAGCAGAACTGTGGAAGTCGAAGTTTTGGTACCCTGCTGAGTGGTTGGCGAAGTTCTTTAATCAGGTTGTGGCGGAGAAAAAAGTGCCTGAGTGTTGGCGCCAAAGTACGACGATTCCGATTTGGAAGAAGAAGGGCAGTCCTGCAGACTGCTCCAATTACCGCCCGATTCGCTTGCTTTCGCACAGCATGAAGATCTTTGAGCGAATTATCGACGGACGAATTCGTGACATCGTCCAGCTGTCCAGCAATCAGTGCGGCTTCGTGGCTGGCTGTGGCACCATTGATGCCATTCACGCCGCCCGCCTCCTGATTGAGAAGCATCGCGAGAAACAGAAGTCGGTGCATATCGCCTTCCTCGACTTAGAGAAGGCCTTTGACCGCGTACCGCGTGAAGTTCCTTGCGACATCATGGAGTTCCTGAAGAGCTCATAGAGTGGGTGCGAATTCTCTACTCTTGTCCAAAGAGTCGAGTTCAAGCTGCAGCTGGAACCTCGATGGAGTTTCCCATCTCTGTCGGGGTACATCAAGGTTCTGCGCTTTCCCCACTCCTCTTTGTTGTCGTCATGGATGCCATCACACGAGATCTTCAGAACCCCGTCCCTTGGACGTTGCTTTATGCTGATGACGTAATGCTCGCTAGCGAAGATAAAGATGAACTCGAGCGAGAGGTGCAAGCTTGGTGTGATTGCTTGGAGCGGTTTGGACTCAAATTGAACGTGAAGAAGACCGAATATCTAACGACGGACGTTACTGAGTCCAGCTCCATCAAGGTTAACGGCATCGAGCTCCCACGCACTTCGGTCTTTAAGTACCTGGGATCAGCAGTCACGTCTGACGGCAAACTGATGATTGAAGTGAATTCACGCGTGAGTGCAGCTTGGTCCAAGTGGCGCTCGTTGACAGGGGTGCTCTGCGATAGGAAGATACCGGAGCGCTTGAAGTCGAAGATATACAGAGCAGTCGTCCGGCCAGTAGCGATGTACGGCGCTGAGTGTTGGCCTGCGACCAGGGAAGTTGAAACGCGCCTCAGCGTCATGGAGACGACGATACTGCGCTGGACGGCTGCAATCACTGACATGGACCGCATTCGAAACGATGGTATTCATTCTGCAGAATAGTCGCCGATAGCTGACAAGATGCGCGAAGCCCGCTTACGATGGTACGGCCACGTTCTGCTTGGGAAAGAAGACAGCGTCCGCAAGATAGGCCTTAACTTCGAGGTAATTGGAAAGCGGCCTAGAGGGCGCCCGAAGCAGCGCTGGGCTGATACGTTACATGCGGACTTGAAGATTACTGGTGTTTACCCTGATCTAGCGCTGGATCGGGAAAGGTGGCGTCATAACACCAGAATAGCGGACCCCGCTACAATGCGGGACAAACGCTGAAGAAGAAGAAGAAGAAGATAACTTTCGATAGAGCTTTTCGAGCAGAGCAAAATGGTGTCATTAAGAGTGTCAAAAACTCAAATATGGGCGACTAAGGGCGCAAGAAACTTTAACCGCTAACTATGACGCCCTAAAATGGCAGCTGGGGCAAAGGCAGTTTAGGCAGCTAGGAAGCTGTGAGCACTTCCTTGTAAAGCACCTTAAGTGATCTGCTTGTCTATGCATTTGCAGGCCATTCGCTGGTCGCACCTTCTCTCAGTGGTCCACCGAAATCGGAAAAAATGCGTCGCACAAACCTCACCCGCATTTCGCTTCGCTGTAACTTAATCCATTCATCAGCTACACAGCTGTGCTTTAGATCACGCTAAGAAACTTGTGCTGCCTACAATGTCCTCGAGTTGCAGTCGAAAAGATTCGAACTTGATAGAGATATTGCGCTACGAACTCGCCCACGCGTGCACTTGCGAGCAACGTTAGAAAATGAAACTATGCATTATAAACTTTCTGCCCTGTTTTTTGTACAGCAAAAGAAAGCAAGACTTTCTGCAGCGACCTTCCTTATGATTAGAGGGTAGCATTGAACACAGTCGTTTTTCGTGAACGCAAAATCTTTTTCTATCTGAAGGAGACGACTTATATAGGCAGTATTTCGCAACACAAAATTGCAAGCCTTGTTTAATATGTATATATTCGACAATTAGGTTTTCTGCAATGATCTTCTGTATCAAGGGGTTCAACTATAGCGTTTGCGGTGAAGAAGTTGACGCAAAAATCGAACCAAAATCTGATCCTGGTTACGTTTCCGTGATCGGGATATCGAGAAACGCTTCAGAAAACCTTTGTACAACCTTCATACTAAAAAGAATCTTGTTGATCGAAAAATAAGCATTTAAATTACCATTGGCGATTAACATCGGAATTTTGCCGATTACAATTTCGGATCAAGAGGTCGGTCGTTCAGGAATCGAAATAGTGTGCACCGCAATACCACACCGCAAAAATCGACAAAACACTGATCCCGGTCCTGGTTGATTTGAAGACTGCTTCAGAAAACCTCTATTTGCTATAGAACGACCAGTATTTAAAACACTACAGGATTAAAATTCAAAGAACAAATAAGGAGAACACCTGCCTTCGGCTTCGGGGGAATAACGATATGTCACTGAAAGGGTTAGCCGCATCTCGATTACAGCTTTTGGCAACTGCCACTCGAGGCCTGTTTGTGGAGTCATCAGGACGCTGCCTAAGAATATTGAAGAATTCTTCAGGATGCGGAGAGGCGAAGTACACCTGCCCGTCGATGCTGGTTTTGGGAGTGGACACTTGTGCCGACGCACTGATCGGGCGGAATCACCAGGCCGCTCAAGGACTCGACCTGCTGCTCGCAGACGCTCTGTCGCTGCCATTTCGGTACGACCATTCACCTCCACTTATACAGATGCGTTTTCATCCCTTTCAAACTCGCCACAGAAATCCTAGTCACAACTTGAAGCCACCTCCGAAGCAGCGACTGTGACTCCGTCTGATTATATTAATAATAAAGAGCAGTGCGAGCACCAATAGATACATTTTTTTAAAATGGGCGTAGGGATTACGATTGTGTGAATGCGGAACCTTCAGAAATATATCCTCGTAGGCATGGACACCAACGGAAGCACGTCTCATTCGCGCACAATCAGTCCGCACTTTATCATCACTTTTGTCAGCGACCAAGAAAATGAGTTTGAAAGCACAAGTGGAGAAGAGAATAATAACGTCGTTTAGGGACCATACAGCTGACGCTGTACTGAACATCTCTGTTCTCCACCATCTATCAACGAGTCGAAGACGACGGGCAGCTCTCGAGGGTACGGCTTGTGTATGTACTATAGAAAGCTTTAAATTTTTTTCGCGTGTTGAACGGCGGACGAACACCGGTATTGCGTTTTACAGCACTTTTCACCGGAGGTTTTGTAAGCGAACTCGTACAAGCCTAGCATTCAAGTACCCCTTAAGTATTTCTTCTCAAAAAGTCGGGATGATGCCAACAACTTTGAATGAATAAGACCCTTGAATCCTTTTTGGGTGATTCAAGTCATTAGAAACGTCACCGCAGCTTAATATCGTATCTATCATACAATATTCAGTTGTCGGAAAAGTCTCGCAGCAAAATTTTTTTTAACGTTTTCAAGATTCAACAAAATCTGTTACGGCCTGTTTACTGCCACTAGTTTATGGTTATGCAGTCTAGAATATTATGCGAGCGAGATCAGTTGCTTCTCTGCTAGGGGTATGAAAGCAATATTCTAGTGATTTAAGATAAGCTTCTTCAAGGTCAATTCTCTCTAGCCAGGCAGCAGCCAACATCTGCGCTGCATTCGATGAGCACGCTGTCACAGTTTACCGATGGCTCAAGCGGTTCGAGGACGGGGTTGTGCCTTTCGAAAGTGCTCCACGCTCCGGACGTCGATCAGGAATGGACGACGACGTATTGCGGCCCGCTTTGACATTGAAAGAAAAGCCCAACGCGACTACTCGCGACTAATTATCGGCGATTCTTGAGTGTCATCACTCCTCCACCGCTGATCGTCTTCGTTCTCTTTATCTTTATTGAGACATGTGCTGCAACACATATGAGGCGATAAACGTGAGGGTGACTCACCATCGCGACCAAGAAGCTAGATCCTAGCATTCCGCAGAGCCAGTAAAACAAAATATAGAGAATGATACAATAAAAAGTAAATGAGAACATAAAGAGAAATTCATCAAAAGGAACAATGGAGCACAAGGAAACAACAGAAAAGGAGACGAAGAATAAAAATAAAAGGAAGGAGAAGATTACTCATATTATGACAAGTACTAACCGCCTCGAAAGAAAATCAGAAAACGCTTGAAACGTCTACAGAATTTTGTCAAGCATTCGTTTGAAAGATGACATATTTGACGGTAAACTAACACGCTTACTTAGCCTGACATACTCACTGCCAGCTCGACAGATAAAGTAGCAGGACCGGACCGAGCACCTGGCCCGCGGGTAGCTTAGCTTGACTGCTACACCCCTGGTACTCGAGATTCTGGTTGTGAAGAATCTGCACTCGCCCAGATGGATAGCGCCCTGGAGAATTTTATGCACCATTAGGAGGTCAAATTTCTTTCTTCGCAAGGAGAGAGGCTCTAACCCAAGCGTTTGACAGCGTTCAGTGCTGTCAGGGATTGAGCGATAATCAAACTGTCCCGATCTAAGTAGAAGCTTCCTTGTAAAGCTGTTTTGAACTTTGTCTAAAACTTCTATTCTTTACTTTAGTTGGGCCAAAGACAGGTGTACCATACTCTAGAATAGGACGAATATACATTTTATAAGCTCTGAGAAGAATATTCTCGTTACTGGTAACTAAGCATCTGAACAGGTTGCACACCCTACGAGCTGCCTTAGCTGCGATCTCCTTGCAATGCTTGTCAAATTCCAGATTATTTGTGATGAGAAATCCAAGATCCTTCACTTCGGAAACCTGCAGAAGCCGTCGGTCCTCGATAAAGTAGGGAGCATTAATGTTGCTCCTCCCCAAGTGCAACACCTTTGTTTTATCCTCCACCAGAGGAAGGTCCCAAGCGCGCGCCCACTCGCCTACAGCTAAAATTGCAGACTGAATCCTATCAACATCCGTAGAATCCACTACACAGCTATAAATTTTGAGGTCGTCTGCAAAAACTTTGCAGGACACCCCGAATCTTTTGATAAGGGAAGGAATTTCTCTTGTGTATATGTTGAAGAGAATAGGAGAGAGGACGGAACCCTGAGGGACGCCGCTGCTCGCAAGTTTAGCGGGCGACAAATGACCCTTGTAGTTAACCTGGAATGTCCGTTGAGACAGAAAGGACTCGATCCAATTCACAATTCTGGGGTGGAGACCAACTACTGAGAATTGTTCTATGAGTTTTGCGTGCGGCACCTTGTCGAAAGCTTTCTCAAAATCAAAATAAATAACATCAACACTGTCACCATTATCAAGCCAACTAGTCCAGTCATTCAAGGTTGCAAGCATCTGAGCGCTGGTGGAGCCACCTCTACGAAATCCAAATTGTTCAGGTGGAATTATTGAGTTACTTTCCAGATGAACAGTGATGACCTCTTTGAGTAATTTTTCGAATATACGGGCGAAAATAGACGTAATGCTGATAGTTCTGTAGTTTTTTGGACTATTGTAAGGGGGTTTTTTGGTAAAGGAATAATGAATGCCTGTTTCCACCTCAGGGGCACCTCCCCACGCATCAAGCTTAGATTGAAGATGATTTGTAGAGGACCAACGATTTCACATGCAACTCCCTGAACAAAGAACAATGGAATCTCATCCGGTGTTCTGGAAGAGGACTTAGACCAGGTAAGCAGATGCTTAAGGATGGCATCCTTATGAAACCAAAATGAGTCATTCATTTGTGGGAATGTCGTCCGACTGCAGGAGCTGGAGCATTGGCTTGAGCTCTCGGGCCGCTGAAATACGGCTTCAAAAGTTTGTGCAAATAATTCTGTCTTGTCTTGGTCATAATCCTGTCTCTCGCATATCGCAAGGTGGTCTCGACTTTGTATCCCACGATCCCCCGTCATTGCGACTGAGCATCGTGCAGTCTCTCTTTCTCTGCTTTCTTATTCAGAACTTTCTGGAGATGATTCCTGGGTCTCCTACGTCAACCATACCCGGATGACCCATAGCTCTCCCAAGGAGAACCGCTCCGAAGCATACAAAATCGGACCTCCACCAAGAGAAGGTGATGCTGTGCTGTTGGCCGCACTCCCATGGAATGCGGCACCACGAGTTTCTTGAAGCCAGCACCACAGTGACTGCGAACTGTCCAAGCGCAAAACTTGAGTGGGGCGATGCAGCGGAGACGACCAGGACGGACGAATGTTTATCTTCTTTACGGCAGTGCTCGGCCACGTGTTGCAAAAATGCCTCGCCAAAAGTTGCAGGAGCTTGGATGGGAGGCCACAATATTCGTGGACATTGCGCCGTCCGGCTACGTACCTCCCCTTCCTGGCTCTTAAGCAGTATCTGAGGGAAAGACACTTCGATGACCAGGCGCAACTGACATCCGAGGTGTTGCAGTTCTTTTGGTCTCCATTCTAGAAGAAGGAAATGTGTGACCTACCCATTAGGTGAGAGAGGGCTGCCGATGTCAGTGACGATTACTGTGTAGCTTGAAATTGTATACAAGTAACGCAATAATATTTTGAAAAAAAGTCCGCATTGTTGCAGAACTTTCCTGACAACTTGATACTAGGAGCGGGCTCGCCATGCCTTCGCCTCATCGCGTTTGTGTGGAGAAACGAATCTTTATCAGGCTGAACAATGTTGACATTTTTCCTCTGTTCATCCCTAAACTGACAGACCAAATTTGCCACGGTCTTCAGTAATAGATTCACAGCAAAGAAAAGCGCAGCTTGGGCCGAAGGACCCCTGTTCTACTAGGATAGCGCTGCTTCATGGATTAGTTGGAGAGAGAGGGAGGAACACTTTCCGGATGAGTCACTGCTGCTCTGGTACCGCACTAGAAGAGAAGTCTACAGTAATGCGACGTCTTTGCAGAGTGTAGCCGGTGTCTGCGACCAGGCGGACAGATGCTGATGTACGTCTGGGCGTACGAACAACCCAATGGCACCTTTCCATCTCAGGATCTTCTTGTGCCGTGGAATCTCAGCGAAATTCCTATCAACGGTAAGAAAGCTTGTATGGAATCCGACGCACGTGTCGAGCAGTCACATATTACACACCAGAAAAACAAAGAACGATTGTGAATTGAGCACTAAGCAATAACGAGAATTAATAAATACGTTGTGAACGCATATTGAATTCTGAAAGTAAACATCAACGAAGTTGAGTGCTCCCAGACTATACAAAATCTCTGTTTGACTTCGGTAGCGAGTACAAGACATAATAGATATATACCACCTTCACGTCAAGTAGAACACTTTTCTAGTCAGACTTGTCAATTTTGAAATCAAACCAAACATCTTCCAAATCAAAACGAGCTTCTTCCACAGTGAAATAGAAACTCTCCGCCTGTTTATGTAGAAATAAAAAAAAACTTCAAGGAAAGCCAAAAAATATGGGATTTTCCTTAAACAAAAAATTCTTCTATGTTTCTCAGGGAATTTCTGTTTCATTGTGGAAGAAGCTCATTTTGATTTGGAAGATGTTTAATTCAATTTCAAAAATGTCAAGCTTGCTTGGAATTGTCCAGTTTGATTTGAAAACAGTCCAATTCAGCGAAAAAATAGTATATATATAGAATGGATTCCAGTTTTGAAAACTGAAAATTCTCCTTCACTTTTAAGAAAAGCCCGATGTACTGAACATTTGAAATGTGAATAGCGCCATCAAGTATTAGGCTGGTATTAGGCTGAAAATCTTGATAGGGTTTCTTTCAAAAATCCAGGGCCCGATTCGTCAACGCATATGCCCGCGGATATGCGGGGTATAAGGGATAAGGGAAGAAGAGAAGGAGAGGAGCCACCTACGCAAGCCAAGTCGAGCGTGCACCTCAAGAAAATCCTTCTATGATGCTTCTGGGGCTTGTAGGGAATGCTGAACTACGAGCTGCTCCCGCAAGGGCATTGGCGCCGTTGTCGTTTCGGCCACTCAGCTCCAGAAACTCGAGAATTATGTTCGGTAGAAGCGGCCGAGACCACCTTCAGTGCACCTTCTTCATAATGACGCCAGACCCCATGTAGCTAAAACTAGCCACCAAAAACCGGGGAGCCCGGCTGGGAGAGCGTCTCTCAGCCGCCGTATTCCCCCGAAATAGCCCAGTCAGATTACCATTTGTTCCGCCTCAAAAGGATTTCGTGGCATAGCCAAATTTCACAAAGTTTGAAGACTTAAATTGGGCTCCCGATCTCCCCTGTTCTGAGAAAAAGGATCGCTGACCTACAAGGCAGGTGAACCACTGTGATGGCCGATACGGCGGTTATGTTGCTGATTGGTCTGCACTGTATTCTGAATAAGTAAATAAAGAAGAAGGAAATGAGAAGCCTATCAAGACTTTCCGATTAACCTAATACGTGCAGCTCCTATTTCAGGCAGGCTACCTCACGTCAAATTTCATAAGAATTCAACGAAAGAGCAACGGGTCATACAAGTGAGTCAGTTTCCATTAAAACTCTGCAAAGCTCTCATGTGTCTACTCCTTCCATACAGATGTAGGATTCAGGCCTCTATTCCAATCGAAGTTAACGACGAAGAACAGCCTTCTCCATGCTCCAGCAACTGGTTTGGTTCTTTTCTTAGCAAGGTTAGGTTGCCATCCTTTTTAAACAAACTTTTCAACTCCTTCTTTACAATGCGCTCGTTGGGGCGCCCTTTTCTGTTTTCCTGGACCGTTTCTCCTGTCTAGATCGGGTTCTCCTCGTGAGATTCTGGCATGAACTCGCTAACTAATACTGCTCATCGCCTTCCTCACTTGGCATCCCGTTGTTCATTCGCATTGCGAGGTCCCTTCAGCGTTAGCATCGCTCCCCAGCTCATGTTAGAGTAATCATATGGGCCATGCTCGCTCAGAGTACACAAACCGTACCGTACCGCTTGCTCGGAGCTGACGAAGAAGAGGTAAGACCGTCCAGGTGTTCTTCCGACATTCCATGAAGCGGAATCAAGGCTGCTGCCTTCCGGCGGCTGTCATCGAAGCACATTCGTTTTACTTTTATGCCTAACCGTATTTCACACAGCGATTCTTAGCACATAGCTCTGCAGACATATTGAATGTCGATTCAAGACTACACGGAAAGAGATGCTTGTTTAGATCCAGACGATCCGGCCTTTGCTTTCAACACTACGGTCCAATTCGCCGCCACCAGCACCTCCACCTGCTGCTCCGAAGTTCCTCCCAACCGCTAGGAACGCACTCATCACAGGTGTAAAACGATGGAGTCCGATGTTAGGTTAGCTCGCTCAACTCTTGCACTGCAATATTTTACTGAACAGCCTAAACCAAACACGAGCTACGGGATATTTGAGCGATAGTCATTTCTCGAATTTTAAGGCCGTCGTCTCGCCACACTGCTCGTCTCAGTTGAAGAACAAGTTGCTGAGGAAATAACACAGAAGATACTCCATGAAGCCCTCACGGAAACAATGGCTACCCTTCGGGAGGTAGGCAAGGCTTCACTGAAACCCCGATTGATGGATTCTCTCTTCCTTCTTGGTGGATAAATACATAAAAGTTCTGGAAAACGACTGCAGCGATCAAATTAATTCGACAATAAGATTCCAGTTCTTCTCCTCGTAAAACCTCGGCATAGTAAGTTGATGTGTATCAGTTTCTTCTGTGCCAAACGAGGTTTTTATGTGGAACTTGTATTGTGCGGTCTGGCATTTCGACGTGACCGTCGTCTTCAATATCTTGCACGATATTCAGGCCTCTGAAGACGACGGTCGCCGCAGAACAAAAATTCCACCATAAAAACCTCGTTCGGCACACAAGAAACTGATACAGATTTCACATTGTTATGTTTTCTGTTTGTGCAATACATTGCTATACCGCATTTTGAAAAAATACTTCCAAACTGCGATGTGCTCTTGTAGATATACAGGAAACAGTCAAACACACTGGAGGCTTGGTGTTGGCGGTTCTCTTTTAAGCGGAATATGCCATTACTCCAGCGGCACTAGATATCGCAAGCACTATCGAGTATCCAACGCCTTACCCGCATAAGAGGTGCAAGTACATAGCAAACCGATGGCTGCTTATGGCTCACAAAATTACAAATAAAACCGAACGTGTACTCGGTCCTCTATAAGCTAGCGGCAGTCATTAGTATCCCTTTGAAGGCTTAGCTGGTTCGTAATAGTGGAGAAGAGGTGATGTACTCTATTTCGTTCTGGAAATTTTGGATAATTTTCCGGAGCTGTATAGCTGGAAGTGGAAATCGCGTATGATCTCTCCCTCATTTTTATCCGCTTCTGCCATTCCACTACACCGTTTTCGTGGTATTGTCTCTGTTATTCTTCACATTTAACGACTGGAATGTTAGAATATACTTCGATGAGTATCTTCGGTTCTAGTTAACTCTGGCAACCTTGGCTCGCTCCAGTTATTTTCGAAGCACAGCCGCTTTCTTCAAAGCGATCAAATCTCATACGCGGCTGTATTTAACCTTGCGTATGCGTTTCGTGGATCACCTGCACCATCTGCCTCTCATTGATCATCGAGTTTCTTGAGATGACGCCAGCAGCAACGTCTCCATAGTTCCTGCCGCATGCCAGAGTGATCCTCAACGCTCGAGGCACACGAAGGGAGCATATACCGCTCGTTAATTTCTCTCACGAAGAAGTTCGACCGACGCGATGGTGGGCGTCCTGAAGTTTTCCGCGGGGTCCAATCGGTGACGGCCCTCGTCCAGCAGGTGTCTGCGAAAAGCCCACATAATTTTTGACGAATTAACTCACACGACAGCATCACTGGTCCTCGTTTCGAGAATACTGCAGAGAAAGTTTGCGTTTCACTTTACTCTCCCGCTTTTCACAATTTTGCTGCTTATTGCGCAAATAATGAAGTCCCTTCAGGTCACATTCTACCGCTTCTATCACGTGTTTCGGAAAGGAGAGCTGGAGAGCCTCGTTACTTCCATACCATCGCTGTGCATCGTCAGGTCGTCATTCGAACACGGTAACTGGTGCGTCGTCGTCGAGAAGTGCAGCATTCAACCGGAGCCCCACCTCAACCTGAAGTTCTGATATCACTCCATATCATCATCTCATGATTGAAGCCTTTTTACGCAAAAGACATTTTATTAGAGGCAATAAGGAAACGTGTACGCTACAGAGAAGGTGCATACCTAAGCGGCCTATCTGACTAGGCAAGTAGAAATACCTGTTGATCACTCCATCGTCATCTCTGGAATTTCGTCGCATTCACTTTAACTTATAAAAGCATCGCTGTAATTCCTAGCTTACACAGCAGGAGTCCTTTTTGAATTTGCTGTTTACCTGAGGATACTGTTAGGCTGTCGACAAAATATAATACTGTGCCTAAAAGAAGGACTCGCTCCTGAGCTGCCTTCAGCAGCACTTCCCAGTCGCGTACTCGCCTTTCAAGCTCAGATACCTCCTTCTTCAGTGCATCTCGCACATTCCATAACAGCTCGTCGTTTACATCTCGCTTACGAATCGTACTTACCAATTTTTCTAGGCCTTCTGCGTTCTGTTCTTCTAACCTCCCAAAATCTTTCTGCTGAATGTTGTACTTCGCATCAAGCCAAGGAACTATCTAGGTTTGAACGAAGAACTGTTACGGAATGTGTTAGAGGTACGGGAAAAGGAGACATCTGCGCTAAAAATGCGAGTAACTGACTGCGAAATACAGAAGAAGTTCAGCTCAAGAAGTGCGCTATAGCGGGACTATAAAAGATTCTTTTCAAGTATAACACTTCTGCATCACAACTAAAAAAGGAAGCTGACGCTGCCGCGAAAAAGAAGAATTGTAGCTCTTTTGCAGTCTTTTCCAATGTAGACAAGGTATTCCTCCGTGAAGAATCAAAATGCATCTGAATAGTCATGCACACTATCTGAAGACAAGGGTGTGATCATTACACAGGACCCATGACCATTCCGCACCGATTCAAAGGCCGCCACCCCCCCCCCCCAAACCCATGGTTTGTTACAACATATATGTGTCTTGCTCCAACAAAACACTGAGTGTACCACCGCCTAACCAAATGCAATTATACGGATCATAGAGGCTTTCAAATTTCTTCTACTGTATGCTATACTAATGCTCGAATGACCAATTGAATAGGTAGGTAGGTCGAATAATTTTCCTTCGAATTTGAATATTCGAATTCGAATTTTCAAAAAATCGCGTTTATCGAATGTATTTGAATTCGAGTATTCAAAAAATCCCTTTTTTGAATGTATGTATGTATTCTATTTCGAATGCTCGAAAATTATCGGTATTCGAAACCGTCAGAATATTCAAAACTTACCAGGAAGCCAAAATTATTCGAGTATTCGAAAAGTTTCATTCGAATACCCAACGTGAATTTGTGTAACGGCGTATTTTGAAAAGGCTTGTTAGATTTTTCAGGTAATTAAGATCTCCAAAACAGTTCTGTCTCTGAATCAAAGGTCTGGTGCGATAGTGATTCGGTGCCGGGATACTGAGCGCCTCATTGATTCTGGTCACTTCCCGAAACTTCCACAACGTCTCACAATGTTGAACTGCATAAATTTTTCCACGCAGAATCGCTGCAGTGGTGAATGACCGATCCGGGGATGCCTAATCGTCATCGACAAAAAAACTATCAAATGATTGCCTGATCGATCTCTGACACGTCTTCTGATTTACATCTGTGGCAGGGCTCCTGAATCCAGACGCGCGTTGGACAACATCTGTAGCACGATTTCTGAATCACAACGCGCGCTGGATCCGTTCAAAACATCAACATTGATCAATGGTGATTGTCTGATCGAAATTTTCCACTGCTGTGAAATCTTTCCGTCGGCCGTCATAGTCATGTTCCCGCACCCCGATCGGTTAACAAGGAAGTGACTGAAGCGTATGTCTGGATCGAGGAGCGAGCCATATAGGAAGAATCCCCACCCTTCAATTAGTATAAGAATGTGTTTCTTTTTTGCCTAGTCGTTAAACCCAAGGAGTAACGGGTCCTTGAAGTCACAATGGAATACGGCGCATCACGAGTTAGGACATCTTGTACGCCCACAATGCCTTTGCCGGCAAGCGCATTTGAGTGCAGTGGATACTGACGTTGCTTCACTTCATGCGAGGGAGGCGGGGGTTCGATTCTTCTGCGCTGCTGCACTTTTGCATTTCAACTAATTGGTAGAGATTTGAGAGATTCTGACGTCTAAACTATTTTCAGACGTTTTCTCCGCATTTGTGCAGTTGTATGCTGTGGAGAGTAACCTTCTTGCGACTTTTCAGAAGAGACCAGGATGTGACGTTACAGGTGGTTAAAATGTTAAATAAGGTCTGCGGATTCAGCAAATTGACCTAAACAGTCAATACACTCTTTCCCTCACCTTTGCCTGTCACCTGGAAGTCAGAGTCTCTGAAGGTTTTCTAAAACTTATCTCCAACAATCTCGCCGACGCTCGAATAGTGATCGACCTGCTCGCGCTGAAGTGTGGCCCCCTTAGACAAGGAGCCTTCGAAGGAAGAAGTCAAGCTGGCCAAACGGATGGCTAGCATATTCAAGGGCCTCAAAGCACGTCAACCTAAAGTTGACGAAGTCGAACAGCTGGAAGTGGCGGAGCGGCAAGAAGAAGATTGGGACCCGCACGATGAACTAATAGACGTGGAGAGGCAAGCAAGCAGTGGACTCTTGTTTCGTTGGAAAGGGTACGTCTACAATTGGAATTCGTCTATGGAGCCGATGTCATTGGTCCATGTATGGAAGCAAACTGTAAGGCAGCGCGACAAGAGGTACATCCGCCCCTGTTGGAGGGGGGGGGAGGGGGGCGTGGCGTCAGGAGGTGCAGCGCTGTTCTGGGAACGGGAAACTTTTGTTTTGCGTGTCAAAGGTTTCGTAATGCAGCCGTTAGACTCTTGGTGAAGCCCAGGGGTTGGGGTGGGTGAGCAAGGGTGATGAGAGGAAGATCGCACACCCCCCAGCAGGGGCGCGTGTACCTCCTGACCGTCCCCCAAATTTGAGGGTCCTCCAGCTTTTATGAACGCCGCCCGTATTGTGACCAGTGCTTCTGTTTCATGCACCTTGTGCCTGTGAATCACTGATGTTGAACTTCTATACACTTCTATACCATTATGTTGAATAACTTTCTCAGTGTCTTTTGGTTAAAAAACCGGCCAGTAATGAGCAGGTCGCAAGAAAGTTACTCTCCACAGCATACGGCTGCAAAATTTCACAGATAACGTCTGAAAGTCGTATAGACGTCAGAGTCCCTCGAATCTAACCAATCAATTTAAATGCGAAAGTGCAGCAGCGCTGAAGAATCGATCTCCCGACCTCTGTCGCATGAAGCAACATCACTATCCACTGCGCTCAAAGCCGCTTGCCGGCAGAGGTATCGCGGGCGTACAAGAGACCCTAGAACTCGTGAGGTGGCGATTCCATTGTAGCTTCAAGGACCCCCTACTCCTTGGGTTTAACGACTTGGCAAAAAAAGAAACACATTCTTATAATACTTTTGGTGGTGAAGATTCTTCCTATATGACTCGTTCCTCGATCCAGACATATGCTTCAGACCCTTCTCTTGTGGGAGGAAACCGATATCGCCGATAAAAAGATCGATAATGTCTATCGATATCGATTACCTGGTCGATCTTTGACGCTGTCTTCTGAATTCTGGCGCTTGCTGGAGAAGTCTGGGTATTTTCCGGTAGTTTGTGTATCTATTTTATGCTAATTTCACCTATCTTCTGTCAGTAGTTTCTGACACACCGGCGACCGACAGCTTTTAGCGCATCCTTACATAGTATGAGAAATTTTTCAGATTGTCTTAGACAATGAACATAGAGGTTAATTTGATCTGGACCAACTTTATTTTCCACTCAAGCTGTCTTGGAAGCTATTTTAGATGTAAACGTATAAGCATAGAGGATGAAGAACAGCGGTAGGAAGGATAAAGGTAAATTCTTGTTTAGGATTTGCCAAGCATCTCACTTTTATTGCTGCTCCTGCGCAAAGCAGCCGAGGAAGGTTAGGAATTCTTAAATGCGGAACATACTTGGAAATGATGATTTGGACGGTGTTTCAAACAGACACTACTTGTCTTTTACGCTGCAGTTAGGAGTCTGAAACCACAGGCCATCGAATAAATGTCTGCAGGATGCGCGTGAGGGCAAAAGGAGTGCGCTTCGGTCTTGTGCCACGTCCGTTGCCTCCTTGTGCAGAACACTGCCTTCTTGTGATTTTCATCACGCTACTCGTTATGCACTTCTGTTCCTCCGTCGTCGCTGAATGCTCTGCTTCTGGTTTTCTATAACAACCACAGTTCCGTAAGAGATATATTAAGGTGAACAAAGGCGTCAGTCAGTCATTTTTGAGATTCGACATGCATTTTACTTCTACGGATGTCGTGGATGCAAGTTCAATGCGTACTTGGCGTAAATATTGATTTGCGCTGGCCAACCGATAAATAAGTCCCTGCTTTATCCTTTGAATGAAAGGTGGTACCACTTCAGGGACCCCGAATGGATTCAAGGCTTGCTTGGCCTGGGCGGGACCCGAACCAATAGCCTTTGTTTGGGGTGCACGCTACAGCCTGCATCTCCTACTGTGGTTCCATGCACCTGTGAACATGCAGTAATGTGATACTCGCTGCGATTGCATGTGGTCATGAAACTCTCACATAAACACGGTTTCTGTGCTCTCCCCACTGACGCTTCAGCGGAAGAGAACACAAGGAAAGGAACTCCGGAGTCTGGCTGATCTGGCTTATCCGTTCTAAGTTGGCTTACCGGTGTGGAAGCGGGCACCAGCCCACTTAGTACCGACGTTATTGTTTTCTTTGTTCTTTTACAGTGGCACAGTGCATAGACCTGTTTTTTCGACCAGCTGTTATCCCTCGACTTTATCGAGTTTTGCTCTGACTTGGCCATTGGGAGTTGGAGTCGCGCGGATATGTCGGCCGTATGCCAGACTCCACAAAAGGGATCGGTTTAGATCGACCGGCTGTTATTTATCGATCGATTTTTGTTAAGAGTTAACCGTTCAATCAATATGTTGGCTGGAGAATAGTTACATTCACAAGTTCATCTCAAATCCTCTGTGATCGTCACATCTGTGCAATACGCTGATGACTTGAAGATTTACAGAGAAATGTCCTCTGCACGGGATATCGATGCAATTCAATTGGCCATCGACAAGCTTTACATGTTTTTCGTTACTTGGCAGTTACCACTTGTTCTACAGAAAACGTATCATTTAAGAATTGGCTCGTCTGAGCTGCCTTGTTCATACTCAGCATCTGGTCAGCCAATCTCAGAGTGAATGAGATTAAGGACCTAGGCTTTTTTTACATGGAGAAGCTAGATTTCAGTCCTCATATCAAAGCTATTTGCAGAAAAGCCAGCATTAGAATCTTCCATATATTTAAGGTACTGACGAAAAGGGATAAAGAAGTCCTTTTGAAAGCTTACAAGGTGTATGTGAGACCGCTCGTCGAAAGTTCATGTTGCGTGTTCTTCCCTTCAAAACACAAAGATTTTCTGAGGATAGAAACGATTCAGAACAATTTCACAAGGCAGGTTCTATTGCGAAATGATGGATTTCTGTAGGGCAGAATCCCTAGAGCTGCTGGCATTAAGAATGCTTATCTGGGTATTCTATTACTCAAGGACATGCTACTTCGCTATAATGGTCTATAAACTAATCAACAACTTGATCCCAGTTTCCTGCACAAAATTCTATACCCTACGACCCTCAGTCACTAGGGGTGGGACCAATAAGTTGTTCTTTAAATCACCTATAACCTCACTAAGGGCCACCTTCTTTACGGTTAGAGCTGGTTTGATGTATCTCAAATAGAGTAAGACGAGGAAATGCCAGCTTCTTTTCCATTGTTCAATCATATGGCAAAAGCGACCATACTTAGTGCAAAATAAAAATCCTGTGATGCGTTTCCCACGTTTCCAGTCATTCAACCATTTGCCTTCCTATTGATCTTCCATGTTTACAGACGCTCCATCATCCTATTGTCGTTCTAGTTGTATTGATGTGGTTTGAGTCCTGTATAGCGTCTGTCTTAAACGGCATAATAAATAAATAAATAACAAATATCTGTTTCTACCACTTGGGCGAATCACCAGAAAGAAATGAGACCGGCTCTCATGGCTGGCCTATTCCTAGCTACCTGTAATACATTTTGTGGCCGCAAAATTGACAATGTGGTATTTCACGTTTTTAGATGAGCAGGACAGATTTGCCACAAATTTACGTATAATACGTCATCAGTCCCTCACTAGCTGCCTTTAGGCGAAAACATTGTTTGACGAAAGTTCTTGAACATTCGGTCAGCCACCGATTCCAAAAATGATTGTTAGCTTACAGTGGCTGAAGCAGATTGTGTCGCCTTAAAATGTCTTGGAAACCATTCGTTTGTCCCCATGAGGAGCACTTTACAATACACAAGTACTCCTTGGAAGAGATTTCGTGTTCCAGCAAACATGAAATTTAGACGCTTCCATAGCTCTTTGATCCTACTATGCGTAAGTTCTCTAATTCATTTTCACGAAGCACAAGGGGGTTTATGAGAGGCCTGTCGATAAAAACCTCGTGCTTAACCGGGGAGGGATCTGTTATGTGTTGCTTCCATTTTCTCTTCTGGGCTGTCGTCTATCGTGCCTATCATGCAGCCTGATTTTTCATTCGAATTCGAATATCCGAGAAATCGGGTTTTTCGAATATATTTCGAATGCTCGAAATTCTCGGTGTTCGAAAGCGTCGAATATTCGAAATTTCTGCGAGAGCATAGGTATACTAGAAGTTGGATACGTAGGCATCGCAAGAATTGATTACAGGTAAACGTGATTAGGTAACGGTATTCGCTACGCCTATCCGCAATTGACGATAGAAGATTAACCCTTTTAGGCACGGACTTTGAGAGACCCTATACCTTGGGCCTCATCTGGCAACAAAAATAGCTCAACTAGATTGGCAGCGCATGCTACTCCAGGCGCCTGCTCTTTCGAGTTTAATCGTCTCTATGCCATTATACGAAGAACAGCACCTGTTTTAGTTAGAGGGACCGGCGCCTTACAAGGTCCGCAAGAGCTCGTAGACGACGACAGCTATCCTGCAGACTCCCTCTATAGACGAACAACAGAAATATCACATGAACCGTTAGGCGTGTGTAGACCATTACCTACCTTCTCCATATGGGGGGAGATGGGAGCGGGACCCTTCTCCAAAACCGCAGATCTTCAAGAGCAGTCAAGGTATGAGAGAACGAAGTCAAGAGCTTACGATCGCTACATTTGAGACGTCTTACAGCTACATAGTGAAGTATCCCGCAGAAAATGTAAATAGCTGGAGCTTAGCCCTTCGCTTCATTAAATGTTCTGCTTTCCTTTATTTTCCGTTTTCCTTTGAGCGAAAAGAAGGACAGCAACGTCCCAAATTATCAAGGAAAACATTTTGCCTTACCTAGGATTGTGTCCTTTAGGACAGCCTACTATCAGCGTCAAGCTCTGTGGCCTACCCCAGAGAAATTTACTAGCAAATTTAGAGATGAGCTAAATGGGCTGTTCGTAGCCCGAGACGGGAACGAGATGAGCGACTCGTCACTAGTACAAAGAATTCATATTTATTTAATTAATTCTTCTGTACGTGGACAGCCACGCGATACAATTGAAAACAATTAGACGAAATATGGCACAACACACGAGGCGCTAGACTAAGTAAGTGATTCTATTTTACACAAGAAAGCAAAACCTTAAAAACAACAGCAAACTATAAAGTTTCCTGGAGTTACCTGTCAACTAGCTTTTTGATTGCTTGGTGGGTCATATTTCTTCGAAAGCTTCAGAAATTGAACTCCTGCTCGATTAGCGAAAAATGAGGATATTGCATTACTTTTGCGGCGGATACTTGAATGTTCCATTGGCCACCACTTGTGCTAGAAGGAGAAGGCGAATAGATCTCTTGAAGAGGAAGGCGCACAGTAGTATTATCAACTAATCAAATGTGACCAAATCGTAATTTCTTCTAAGCGAGCGATCTTATCCACTGTGATACCGAAGATATGGTGTTGTCATCATAACCGTGAATTCCTTCCTATCCAAAGTTTCCTCATGAAGCTGTTTTGCACCGACTCAAATCTAGCCGCTTTTTGTTTAGGGCTGAAAACAGTGCTATCAAACGCTGAATGTGCAACTGAGTTTGTTCGCAATGTTCTCAGTAACCTGTGCACGACTTACTCAATCACACATTGATTCTTGTCAGTCGATCTCTTGTGTTAATCGTTTCATATGGTCTTCAGGAGCGACACAGTCGCTCCGTCGCTCCCATTGCGGCTTATAAACAAACCCTAAGAAAACCACTGGAAGCCGTACATACACACTTACCTAGCCACCTGCTGACAAGCTGTCGCCGGCAAATAGATGTTCATTATAAACTTCCACTGGTGCTAGCAGTCTCACCTGCGCTGCGACAGAAAATCGCAAATCGCGGATTCGTGGAGCGCAACCTTGCTAGAAGAAGTCCGGTAGTAATGTGGGATATTTTGAAATGGCTTGAAATGGTGAGCTGCAACGTCAGAGTTACGGACCTGAACAGATCCCAGTACTGCGACTCCGCAAAAATCCACAGTGGCCTTACTGCTAAGGTAAGCAATGCAAAGCTCGTCGGCAATGTCACGGCCACGTTCTTTGTGTGCAAGAAGCGGGGTGTGCGTAATTACGATCTACGATTTTACGATCTAAGGTGATTTCTAGAATTTTTTACGATTTACTATGTACGACATTTCGGGTGGCAAATCGTAAAATTTCGTAAATCTGATCTCTGATACAAAACAAGTAATGGCCACACACCGTGTTGCAGCCCGTATTGTAAAGATGTGCCCACGCATTCCGAGCGCTTCCTGCCTTGTTTAATTTTTTTTTGATGATCTACTGTGGCACCGAGGTAGAGGAAAGTCCTCCTGCGCAGGCTTCTCGAATTCGGCTTATCTCTTTGCTTATACAACTTTTCCACTTCCCTCCCATTGTAAAGGCACGCCTTTGGCATCAGACCTGTTCTCGAGGTGGGACAAGAATACGTTTAAAAATGGGCCGCTGATTACGAGACCGATCTCCTCGCTTTCCGGTGCCAGAAAAGTACCTTGCATTCCTACTGCCAGAGATCGTCCTAGACCACAGAGAGACATGCGAGGCAGTCTGGCACGGAAAGAGAGACGGCCATTCGCTGATCCACACTCTATTCGATTTCGGAGACGCGTGTAGCTCAGTAGTAGGAGGTGCCAGTTACCGCGTGCACGCGGTACAAGGTTTCTGGTTCGAATTTCCAGCCAAGGCTAACCAAGCCTTCCATCCCTCCGGAGTCTCAGAATTGGTACCAGACTTGTCTGGGAAGGATAAGCGCTGAGTTCTTCACCGGCCGGCCACCGAAACTCATTGTATAGCGAAATATGCATTCAAATCGCCTCCACGATATTCCGTAAAAGTAGAATATGTGGCGATCCCCCACGCACGTCAGCGAATCCACAAAGGTATTGGTCCAACCTCCTTGTAAGATATGCCTATCCTCACCTGGCACTGTTATCCCAGAATACTTTTGCTCGCCACCTGGAAAAGTCGAGAGGGAGAATGTTTTCGGCCGCTGCACGTATTTCACACGAAAAGCGCTAATAACAGAAAATTTTGGAAAGCTACCTTTCCTGAACGCTATCACGTTGTCGACGTGTCACACATTTTCGGCAGCGTGGAACCGTGTGACACGATGTCGTGTCACGGTCCCGACAAAAAACAAAAAAAGGCTTTAGGTCCTTTGTAGAACAGTAACACAAAACGGTTTCACAATGAACTAGGAAAGGAGGAACTCCGAGTTTTGCCTGATCACAAATTTTAAGATGTCTTGTCGGTGATCATCATCATAATGATAAATCCATACCTGCTCTTTTTTTTTCCCGCGTTTGTTGATGTTAAATTGTTTATTTTACATTGCAGTGTTACCCTCTATTCCTTGAACTTCAGCTGTTGACCTCTTAAAGGTTTTCCTCGATTTTTTCAATTGAAATAATGGCTTGATCTAATTGTATTTTTAACGAATTTTAACGATTTATCAGAAGTTTAGCGAAAATTTTCCGTTCAAAAAAATCGTTAAAAAATTTACGCAGAATTTTGTGTGCACCCCTGGCGCAGAGCAAATGTATATTCGTATAAAGTGCGCCGAAGCCAAATTTGTGATATGAAGGATAAAGGATAAAGGACGGCGTTATACAATTCTTTTTGGTAGCGTCACCCATTCTACTTCTACGGGATGTCGTGGAGGCGATTTGGGTGCGTATTTGGACATACAATGACTTGCGGTGGCCAGCCAATGAACAAGTCAGCGCCTTATCCTTACCAGACAAGGCTTGTTCCAATTCACCGACCCCGGAGGGATCGAAAGCTTGGTTGGCCCAGGCAAGAAATCCGAACCAGCAACCTGGTACCGGGTGCACGCGACAGCATGCACCTTCTTCGACTGCACCACACGCGCCCAACTTGTGATATATTTCAAGTAATGGTCAAAGTGGTTTGCTGCCCCCATTTGAAATGTAATTGAGATTTTGTAATTGAGACTTAACAATTAGATTCTCGCTGTTAGTTACTAGAAAGCCAAATCTGGGTCTTCAGTTTAGGGACTATGCAAGAGGAGATTATGTCTCTTTCCGTGCATATTTGGCTCGGATCGATTGGTTGGGTTCATTTAGTTGTTCAAATGATATCAATCTATATGAAATGTTTCCTGCTACCTTGACCATGCTATTGACAAATTTCAAGTCTTTTAATGATTCATGCAATAGGAAACTCACTAAGTAAAACGCTTACGTTGAAAAACAGTTGCTTGAAAGGAAAGGTTTGAAGGCCCTTTACAACATCCTCAAGCACAGGATTACTATTACTATTACTATTTATTACGCAGCATAAGACACACGTCAGATAAACAAACTCAACAAAAACACCAGCAGAACAGATCCAAAAACAAGCAGAACGATCAAATTACAGGTTTAATTACCCAAGTTTGAGTTCATCAACTCATAACGCATTGAATCGTGCCTTCTTATTCATCGTCTGTGCCTTGCTGGTGTGCGGCTGCGTCGCAACATCAATCCGCCGGTCGTGAGTTCTTTTTTTGATTTTGTTGGTTTTCATTCTATTAAGAAGTGTTTCGGAGTCCTTCCTAGTCCTTGTAGGTTTTCCTTCTCTACCAGTGTTCATTGATTGCAGATTTTTTGAGCTACCTTCCCGTGTGTGGTTGTTTAGCTATTATATTCGCTTTGTTTGCTAATTGATTGTGGTTGACCAAGGATCAATATGGCGAGACGTGTGCAACGGGCTGGTAGGCCATCTCAAGTAGCCTCTTCCCCATCTGCTGAGAGGCCTATTAATGCTTCTGATGGTGAGGTTGGAAGCCAGGATACTGGGAAGATGACGGTCTCCCAGCTTGTGGCAAAGGCGCTCGAAATTAATAAGGATCCTTTGGTCAACGAGCTTCTCCTCGCGCTTAAGGTAAAAATTCCTGCTGAGTTTGCTGAGGCCATTGAGAGCGATAAGCGCGACCACTCCATAGTCATTAGTGGTCTTCAGGAAGCTCCTGACAACTACTTAGCATCTGAGCGTCAATCCGATGTTGAGAAGAAGGTTCGGGAGGTCCTTGACTTCCTAATGTGGAGTGTCCGGTCACCTGCTATCGCATGGGAAAGCTCAGCCCTCAGCGTCCGCGTTTGGTCAAGGTTATACTACCAACTAAGTTCCATTGGCGGTCAGTACTTGCCAATGCTCGATTATTACGCGGTTCGCCTTTCTCTCATGTTTTTGTACGCAAGAGCATGACGAGCGAGGAGAGACAACGAGAATTTGAGCTACGCCAAATTGCTCGGGAGCGTAATAATGGCATGGCAAGTAAGGAGTGGGTACTTTATAGAGGCCAATTGACACGCTTGTCGGAGTTAACTCCAAGAAGCGTGGGAAACCCCTAAATCGGCACGGTTCTAGAACCCTGAAATGTTTTCTATTAAACTCTCGCAGTATTTGTAACAAACTTGACCATTTACAGTACTTTCTCAGTGTTGGTAAGCCTGATCTTGTAGCTGTAACTGAAACTTGGCTAACTGAGCGAATTTTGGATTCCGAAATTATTGGCGACTTTTCTTTTAATATTTTCCGGAGTGACAGGAGTAAAGGGAGAGGCGGTGGGGTTTTTTGTCTAGCTAAATCAGATCTTTGTGTGAGGGAAGTCAAACTGGATCGACCAGGCATTAATGATGTGCTTTGTGTTGACATCATTCTCCCCCCGTTTAACTCGATTGCTCGTCTAGTAGTAGTTTATCGACCTCCTAGCTCTTCCCATCACAATGATGACTTATTGATTGAACTTCTCAAAGATCTTTCATCCAGTTATAAGGATACAATAATCATGGGTGATTTCAACCTCCAGATCAATTGTGCTCAACGTCAGGCGTTGAATGCTTTATCCTCCAAATTTCTTGATTTTTTTTTGAATACGCAGGTTTTTATCAGTTAGTAAATGACTCGACGCATGGCGATAATGTACTTGATATAATTCTGTCATTGTCCAATAATATCTCCAATGTTTCCGTGCTTGCGCCGTTCGCCTCTTCGGACCATTCAGTAGTTGAATTTGACTTGCTTGTTCAGAGCTGGAGCTCATTCATTTGTCCAAGACCAGATTTTGCCAACGTCAATTTCGCATTACTTAGTCAACATTCTTCGACAAATATAGTTCAGTCTCTGTGTTGTACGAGCGGTTTTGCAAAGTTCTCTATTTGGCTCTAGCCTTGTTCGTTCCTTTCAAGGTGCCGAGAGTGAATCATGTTAAATATCCTAAGCATATCCACAACCTTCTTTGTCAGAAAGAGCGGTTGTTCTATGAAAACAGAGATGCCCTCAGCAATTCCCTTTACAAGAAGGTCTGTGCAGATATAAACTACCATTTAGTAAAATTCTTGGATAATTATGAGCGACGCCTTTCGCGCAGCAGGTCTGCTCGTTGTCTGTATCAATACGTTCGTAGGAGGATAAAGATTACTGGCTCTATTCCCACAATTGTAGATGAACAATCAAACCCTATTTTATCTGACAATGAGAAAGCTTGCCGCATTGCGGAGTATTTTGCCAGTGTCTTTTCCGCAGGACAGGACATCTCCTTAGGGGATAGCTACTTAGTAAACGCTGAAAACAGGCATCCCTTGTCCGAATTTGATCCAACTTTTTACTTTCATCCGGAGGACATTTTTCGCATTTTGGGTGAACTCAAGCCGTCTTGTTCTGAACCATGAGACGGTATTCCACAAATAATTTTCAAGAAGTGTCGCACTGCTCTTTCCAAACCTCTTGCACACATTTTTAATATGTCCTTATTCCATGGTGAAGTGCCTTATTTATGGAAGCAGCTTATTGTCACCGCTTTACCAAAACGTTCCGGAAGCTGCAGTGTGACTGACTTTAGGCCTATTAGCCTCACCCCAACCCCTGTTAAGGTTATGGAAAAAAATTGTGAGTGCGAAGATTCTCTCTTCCCTGAAAGAGCGGTCGATCATTGCTGCGGAGCAGCACGGCTTTATGCCGGGTGCCTCCACACCAACTAATCTGATTGATCTTTACTATGACTGTTGCAGAACTGTTAACGATGGTGGTTCTTTGGATATAATATATTTCGATTTTTCAAAGGCTTTTGATAAGGTCTGCCACTTCAAGCTTGTTTCCAAACTTCAGCAAGCTGGTATCTGCGGAAGGCTGTTGCAGTGGCTAGTATCCTATCTTCAAGACCGTACCTTCACTGTTAGAATAAATAGTAGTTTTTCTAGTATTTACCGTTGTACTAGTGGTGTCCCTCAAGGGGGTGTCTTGTCACCATTACTCTTCATCCTCTATACTAGCGATTTCCTGCTGTTACTTAAAACTTCGCCTCTTGTCAGAGTTCAAGCCTATGCTGACGATATAAAAATTTACGGATCTTATACCTCGAGTAATTATGTGGAAGTGAGGCAAGCATTGAAAAGTGCTATTGAAAAAATGGCTGCATGGGCATCTGAGTCGGAAATTCCCCTAAATTTGAATAACTGCCAGGTGATGCATGTTGGAACATTGGAGGCTGTGGAATATGAGGTTGGTGGTGTGCCGTTGTCTAGCTGTCGTATTGTTAAGGACTTGGGAGTTTTCTTTGAACCCACGCTTGATAAAAGAGCTCACATAGATTACATTGTTCGGAAATCGTACTCAGCACTTTTCCTGATTTTTCGGAATGTTAAATGTTCCGATGTGGCAATATTGATTCGCCTTTAAAAGTCGTACGTATTGCCTCACTTGGAATATTTCTCGCCGTTATGGAGCCCCAGAACTAGAAAGCTTGTGCTCAAAATCGAGAAAGTACAGAAGCTTTTTACAAGGCTATTATGGTACCATGGCTCGAACCCTATTGATCGCCTACTCCTTCCTAGCTATGAAAATCGCCTGAAGCTTTTTAAGCTTCTGCCACTTCAAGTCCGAAGGATAATATCTGACTTGGTCTTTTGCTTTCACATTATCAGGAACGAGGTGAATCTCTCAGCGAGCAAGTACTGGGTTTATCGGCCCGTTAGTTTAAGGCAAAATAGGTTCAGCATCTTCTACCGCAAAATCCACCGTCCTAGTAGAGATAACCTGTTCAATATTGTGTTCTACCGGTGCTCTAGATGGTTCCGTCTCCTACCCATTGACGTCTTCCAGGTTCAGTCGGGCTCGGGGTTCAGACGCAGGTTGGTGAATCTTGCCCTTCAGGGTGATTTCAATTTCAACGAGAATTGCTTTTAACATACTGCTTTCCAGTGAACCGGTGGATGTTTCTCTCAAGCAGTGTCATCCATTGATTGAACGATGCATTCTTCTGCCAGCCTCTACCAGTGCCTAGTGTCACAATGATTGCTTGCACCTATGTTCTCTTCCTCCCCGCTAGCCTGTGTACTTCGATCCTTATTTATTCCTCTCTTTTTTGTTGCCTGTGAAGGAGCTTTGGAACGACATCTTTTTTGTACCAAAAACAAATAGAATACAACAGTAAATAGATGGGATATTTTTTTTTCTTATCGTGGTTCCTCAAAAAATTCTTTCTTATTTTGACTGGTTTTACTTTTTGACAGCAGTAGGTCTAAAATGACGCTTCCTCTCGTTGGTGCAGCAACATTGTTCAACACATCCACGAATGCGGACGGTGCTGGGGGAAGAAATTTGCAGAGTAAATTCCAATCTATTTCAGGATAATTGAAATCACCCAAAAGGATTACAGGATGTTCGCACATAGCCAAATCACTAATGACCTTTACGAGCCGCTCGTTGAGAGTAACTGAACAGGAAGGCGTTCTATATACTGTAATGGTTCTAAACTTGGTACAATCGCTGTGGATATCAAGCGATAAAACCTCAAATCCATCTGGGAGTGACTCGGAGAAAACTTCAATGTAGTTGAATTTGTTCCTAATTAGTACAGCAACCCCACCACCTTGTCTTCTCGCCCTATCGCAATGAATCACATGGTAGTTGTTATTCATACAACAAAATAAGGATGAATTCAAGTGTGGGGAACTTAGCCACGTCTTAGTAAAGAAGTACAAATCATAGCAGTCGCCTAGCACCAACTCAATATAGCGGGAATTTTTTGCAATCGACCTTACATTGGAACAAAAACATGAGACACAGCTACTATGAGAATCATAACCCGCAATCAGTTTAAAGAGGGTTCAACAGAAGGAACGTTCGAGATATTCTCAGATTCTGCCTGACAACAGTGCGAAGCAGATTCAGCATAAGAAAACCTTGAGAGCTAGAAGAAACATGAGATTTCCTCTCACGTCTGCGTAGCCTCTCCTGTACTGTTTGGGATTCCCGAAGGAATAGTCCCTTTCCAGGAAATGTTCGCAGCCATGAGGATCTTCTCACAGCAAGCTTTTGGTAGAACGATGACGGCAAAACAACCTTTAGTAAACGCTTCCTACTTTGATTCGGCTTTCCTAACCTGTAAACCGCAACAGGATGACATTCAACCTTCAAGTGATCAAGAATATTCAAAACACTGTTAAAGTCATAATTTCTACGATGATGCAGGGATAGGTGAGACAGTCCAGGCACATTGCCAATAATGACAGAACGAAGCCGTTCCTTCTCACAACAATCCGACTTGTTCAGGGGTGGCACATCAGACTGAGAGAGCAATGAGGAGGTAGAACCACTTTTAGATTCTAATCTTTAAGGTTTTCCTTTAGCATATCATTCTCTTTCCGAAGATCCGGAATGATCTTATTCTCTTGGCGAAGAATGGCGTTTTCCTTCATCAAGCAACTTAGCTGCACCGTAATCTGTGTGATTAATTTCTTGGGACACGTCGGAATTGACTGCGTTTCGTTGACCTCATCGATCGTCGCTAGGAGTTCACGTGGAAACACCGCATCGAGCTGGCCATCCATTTTAACCTCAAAAATACGCCCAAGGAGCCGAGTACGCTAAGACGACCGAAAGCAGCAGCACCTCTCAAAGTGGCAATTAGGAATGAACACCGGAATTTGTCCCCTTGCCACTAGGAACAACACAGAAATCTACCAGGAATCCGTCGACAGCTCCGCAGCGCTGGACAAAGAGTCTTGCCCGTCCTCAGAATACCATAGAAGAGCCAAATACCAAAAGATGACGATGGAGGACGACTCCGGTCTCAAACTTGGGTAATTAAACCAGGGTAAATGATAAACCTCCTATTGGAACCTTAGTATCAAACGACAGTAGGGCCATAACTGATCAGGACAAAGCTGACATGCTTGCAAACTGTTTTGCCAAGATATCCAGCAAACCGGCAGATCCACTGCTTCATCATTCTAATTATCCTGCTTCATGTTGCTCCTGGTCCGTGGCTTTATAGAGATGACATTGTTAATGTGCTCAACACCTGGACATCTGCGGCTTCGGTGAATCCTGATGGCATTCCATTTGCAGTCATCAAAAATATTATTGTTGAAATCGCGGGTCCGCTCGAGTTTATTTTCAGTAGGTCGTTCACCACAGGTCAGGTTCCGTTGAGATGGAAGCACGCCATAATTATTCCTTTACCTAACAAGGAAAAGTTCCCAACTCATGGTGAGCTTTTGTGATGCTATTTTGGTAGGGTGTAGGGCCCTGTGAGTGGAGTCCAGAACCACAGTTAGTTTTTGCTGAACGCATCTTCAAAGACCTAAAAAGAAGGCATGAAAGCGTGCGCGCAACTATTATCAACCTCTACGGCACCCAATGAGATGTGCCTCGGTGGGGCAGCCGGTAACACTGTTGCCTTGTAGGAGCACACCGCCAGGCTTTTCAGTTCAAGTCCGAGTGCTGTCACTATTTCTGCACGGACTAGATTGCTGTTATTACACTTTCTTATGATTACAGGAGTCAATTTTATACCGCCAATGCTTACAGCAAACCAAGCCTCTCTATATGTGCCTTCATGTTACGTCGATGTTTACCCACGACTCTTTTCTACACCCACAGACTATGCGTTCAACGAACAAGAACTGGTCGTTCCTTGCTAGGGAGAAGATTGTTCCTCACTGGCTTTTGCTGGTGGTGTGAGAAGCGCTTGTGTTTTACTTGTTTCATAGTTTTGTACCCTAGCTGTTGACTGGAACGGAAATAATAAATATAATAAATTAATAATATATAAGACTTTTTATTTGCAGAGAAGTGATATGGTACAGATATACATAGTTGAGAAACTACTAGTACTGAAAGATCTTGAGAATGAGTCTGCCCATCGCGTTGGCGGTCGTCCCAGTGGTCTCTTATGGTCTCTCGGTTCTGTGACACGGAGACTCCATCTATCGTCCTTTCGTCGAAGCAGGTGTCCGGCCCAGCGATATTTGGTCTTCTTCATGTACTGCACCGGGTCTGCTAATTGCGACTTCTCCCGTAGCTCCGAGCTTCGTAGGCCTTCTTGCCATTGCTGACGAAGGCTTGTCCTCAGAAGACATCTCTCCAGTGCACGATTTGCATTGCTCTGGCGATTGTCTTGTTGTCGGGCCAGGTTTCCGTCGCGTAACACATCGCAGGCAGTACAGAGGCGTTGAATATCGAGGCCCTGAGGCCGGGATCCTTGACCTGATCGGTGACTTCGCGAATCGAACTGAAGGCTGCCCATGCTGCGCGTCTCCTGCGGGCGATTTCAGGAGCGAGGTCGTTATCCATGTTCAGCTCTCTTCCCAGATAGACGTAGGAGTCGACCTGTTGCAGAGCGACTCCATTTAACCTTACGAGTCCCTTGTCACACCACTGATTGACCATAAATTGCGTTTTGGACATATTCATGTCCAAATCTTCATATCTGCCACATTGAGCTCGTTCAGCATTTCCTCGACTTCTGCCGTGCTGGTAGAGATGAGAACAATATCGTCGGCGAAGCGAAGGTTGCTGATCCGTTTACCGTCGACAAGGTAGCCTTTATCGTCCCAGTTCAAGTCCTTCATGGCATCCTGGAGTGCCGCTGTGAATAGTTAGGAGAAATCGTGTCTCCCAGCCGTAGTCCTTCCCCGATAGGAATCATAAGCTTCACATCGAACAACTGGATGGTGGTCGATGTGTTCGAGAAGCATTCATCGAGAAGTCGGATGTAGGGCGATGGTATACCAGCATGCACAAGCGCGTTCAGAATGGCGTTGATTTCCACAGAGTCGAACGCTTTCCGATAATCCACGAAGACAAGAACAAGTGGGATGTCGTATTCGCGGCTTCTTTCGATGAGTTGTGAGACAGTCTGAATATGGTCCATGCAGGAGAAATCCTTGCGAAACCCTGCTTGCTCCACTGGCTGATACTCATCCAAGCAACGCTCCATACGATTGAGCAGTATCTTGGTGAAGATCTTGTACACAACCGAGAGAAGAGTGATGGGTCGATAGTTGTTGATATCCTCCTGCTAACCTTTCTTGAAGATTAGAACTGTTTTCGACACCTTCCATAGGTCCGGTATCCTACCAGTCGAAGGTAGTGGTTGAAGTGCTTGGCAAGAAATGACCAGAGGGCACTGCCACCAGCACGAAGGTGGTCAGCAGAAATGCCGTCCGGTCCGGGAGCAGTGCCTGGCTTCATCCTTCTGATGGCATGAGCAACTTCTGATTCCAGAATGGGAGGTACTTCCTCAGCTGGTGGCATTAAGCATTTCGGGGCAGTGCTGGAAGAACGAAACAGATCTGTGTAGAATTCTTGAACGATGGTCTCCATCGCTCTTCGAGACGTTTGCGTTGTTCCATCCTTATCCACAAGGGCTGACATTATTGCCTTCTGGTCGCAGAGATCTCGTTTGCAACGCTTTATGCTTGAACCTCTCCCAGCGGCTTCTAACAGCTTCAATCTTCTGTAGGCTTGAATGGACTCCTTCACTGCAATTCGACAGGCCTTCGAGATGGTGACTTTTTCCAGATGGGAAGCATCAGGATCCAGTTTAACAGCTCTTCTTTGCTCCAAGAGCTTAATCGCATGTGCGTTGAGTCTTGAAGCAGACAGTGATGTGGCTTCGCGAGAGCTGCGGGCACATTTCAACAGTCCTTTGGAGAGGTCGTAGTCTTCCGATGGATCTTCAAGAAGATTCCAATCATACGACTTTATTGCATATTCCAACTCCTCAGACTTGAATGTGGGGATCCTCACCGGTGCCGCTTTATCTCACATCTCGTCGGGTGTCGTAGTGGTTGATCATAGTTTCGCACACGCCTTCAGACCTCCTTTTCAGGTCTTTAAAGAAGCGTTCAGCAAAAACTGACTGTGGTTCTGGACTCCACTCACAGAGCCCTTCGTTTTGCCAAAATGGCATCGCAAAAGCGCACCATGAGTTGGGAACTTTTCCTTGTAAGAAAGAACCACTTTCGCATCCGAGTAACTACAGACCCATTAGTCAGACATCAATTTTCTGTAGGGTCTTCGAAAAACTTTTGAAGAAGCACATTTTATCTCATGTTGAGTCGCAGTCATTCCGTCAGTTCAACATGGCTTCCGCTCTGGGAGGTCAGTTGAGACGGCTCTTTTATCTTGTTTTAATCAGTGGTCAAAAGCTTATGACGCCAACAGTAATGTTGATGTCGTGTTTTTTGACTTCAGCAAAGCATCTGATCGAGTCCCTCACCACCTTCTAATCCATAAACTCGTCAGGTTCGGTTTACATCATCGTATTGTAAATTGGTTATCCTCCTTCATCAGTAATAGAACTTTTCAAATCCGTATACGGAATTCCCTCCCTGCTATGCATACGGTCACGAATGGGGTCCCTCAAGGGGGTGTGCTTTCACCATTGTTGTTTAACATTTTCACCTCTGACCTACCGAAGCTGTTTCTTGATCTTCAGGTTGATTGCTGCATGTACGCTGATGATATTAAAATTTTTAAAACTGTCCAGGTCAATAACTTAGACTCTACGGATTCTCCTGATTCTGGTATACAGAAGGCTATCGATATAGTCGCTAAATGGTCACCTAGTAACGGGTTGCCTTCATCTTGCGAAAAAAACGTGTGTTATGAGCATAGGTAAGTCACAGAGGACTCCGAAATACACTGTTTCCGAGTTCCTCTCAAGGTTGTAAACAAAGTTAAGGACTTGGGCATATCTCATAATAGCAAATTAGGCTTCGATGAGCAGTTCAACTCTGTAGTCAATAAGGGCAATCGCAGAGTGTTCAACATCTTCAAAGTGCTTCACACTGCAGATGTGGGCACCTTGCTCAAAGTCTATAAGTTATACATTCGACCCATACCTGAGACGAACTCTACAGTCTTCTGCCCGCATAAGAAGAAAGATATTCTCGCAATTGAAAGAGTTCAAAACACGTTTACACGCAAATTATTCCTACGCTCATTCAGGCTATCATATGCTGATATTCCTAGCTCATGCGATAGAAACAAGAGATTATGCCTCCCTTCTTTGGAATGGATAAGAAAGAGATTTGATTTGCTTATGGCCTTTAAGATGCTAAAAGGCACTACAAATCTCAGGATTTGTTCATACTGGTTCCCTCCTCCACAAGAGGCGCCAATATCAAAGTCAGTACAGGTGCTGCCAGTAACTCGGTCAGAGCAAAGTTTTTCAGCTTAAGAACACGGACTGGTTTTAATAGAGTTCTTAGGTCTTCCAGTTGGTCACTGAGTTGCTTCTTTCAAAAAGTGGGTCGCCAAGTTCGTTGATTTATTTGTACCCTTTCATAATTATGTGGTTTCTACTGTTGTAGTATTGAATTGTCGCTTAATTCCTAGCATTGTGTTTTAGTTCCTGTTCTTGTTGTCTCTGGTTCTCCTTGAGTTCTGTTTTCTCGTGCCGATATCGGCACCCACAATAAATAAATAAATTTTGCATTTACTGCGTTCACCCTATCTAATTTGTCTAGAATGCTGCGGACTCTTGTCAGCGCAAGGCAAACGCTCGCTGCAAGACTAGCGGAGAATTCTTCGGGAGAGTGCAGGCAATTATAAGTAGTAGCGCATATGTCGACTGATGTTGTAGGTCGACGTTGAAGAAATGGTGTGACCCTCTGATGTTAGGAAACATCCCTGATTCAATCTTTTCACATTTGAGAAAGTTGCATTCGAGTATTTCGCCGTAGTTATCGCGGAATACCTTCTCATTTACCAGAGAATGTCTACCTTCCTGTAGCGGTTTATATACCATCAAAGCGAACACTTACAAAATCAAATTGGAGGCGTCTTAAGAAAATTGCACGTTATCTGTGCCTTCCATCTAAAAAAAGACTACAAATGTGTCGGATGAATATGATCATATTTTCCCAAGTGACACAAGTTTCCTATACGTGTGCTGTCCCTGGGAATTACTTCAAAAGTAAAGCGGAGAACCCACGACGCGTCATAGAATAGGAATGCTTCACGCGCTCTCTCACAAAGCGATGTTTGTTGTCGTTGCGTAGTTGCTGTTTTCGCAGAGTCAGCCGGCGGGTAAACGACTTTCAGGTCTTCGCCTTTATGGCTACATTTTTCTGACGTCTCTGCCAAATCCTAGATTTTTTCGCAAGCCAGAAGCTTGGTAAGAGGTTGGGAATTTATGATAACTCAAACGATGTAAGCTTTTTGTTAGGACACTATGCATAACCTAAGGTAAAATTTAAATCAGCAAATTTTGAGTTTCTTAAAACGTGTGTGAGGTTTGTTTTGAAAAGTGTTTGCCAAGAAAGATAAATGAGAAGGAACGTCTAATAATTTGGTTGGAAATAAATAACACGCGAAATATGTAAGGACTGGATGACCATTGGCAAAAAAGAAGCTAAAGATCTATCTGTACTCCACTTAACGTCTGCTAACCCATACGATTTATGGTTTACGATTTACGATTTAGAACCGGGCTTTGTCATTACGATTTAAGAAATTTCGGATTTCATTTACGCACAGCCTTAATAAGGAGACATCGTTTAGGCCCTGTTTATACTTCCGACGCCGAGCGACGCGATCGATCAACTTGGCCACTATGCATGCCATTTGAGGGTGGTAGCGGTCTAGATGATTTGTCCTTCACTCTCACCATTTGATCCAGACGCGCTTAAATGCCACACCGTCCGAGATGCTTAGCATACACATGTGAATTCACTGTCCATGAGAGTATTATACATACAGTTTTATTGCATGATAGACACATTTATAAAAATTACAAAACGATGACGAAGTGCTTTTGAATCTTACGAAGTTATCATTCCCCATGGCTACTTGTAATGCCCCGAAAGAATTAGTCGAACATTAAACTAGCACCAAGAATAATTGGCTGAGGAAATGCTGGAGCCAAATCACCGTAGACTGTGTGTACATTTGCTAACATTACATTGTGCAAGCATGTATTACGTTACAATGGCTCCACTTTTAAGCATAACATTGTGAACCTGTCTCATGTGCACCTCTACGTGATCCTGGAAGCAGTTGTAGTTTTTGGGGGAGATCTGGAAATAGATTAAACTGTTATCTGAATATTGAGTGAACAGAATTGTTGGTTCTCCGAGCTGCATTATTGGTTGTCCATTTTTTCTGCTCTTGAACGGAGTTCGTTGTCGGCGCTTACTGAATACGTTGCAGGCCGTAAGTCCTTCTTCAGGTCTACAATGCATTACTACTATATTGTAAAGCAATAACAATCAAACTACCGCGGACCTAGAACTAACAGGGGTAGGGAAGGCCGGGAGCGTGTACTGCAAGAGTCAGCCAGAAATAAAGGGTCAGACAGGATGGTTATTTATATGACGAGGATACGGGCCATAGTCTACCACCTTATAGGGCTGAGATGGCGCTGAGAATGATTGCGAAGCAAGAGTGGCCACCCGCTCACAGTAGATCGCCACATAGGCAGCCACCTTCTTTAGTCCTCCATTTCTGGCTAATTCGAGCGGTACACGTCCACGGCCTTCGCTGCAACTCTCAATTCCAGATCCGAAGTAGTTTGAATGTTATTTAGGCAATACTGTAGAAATGCGTTATAGAGCTGAAGAAGGGCAAATGGCCCGAAACGTCGTCAATAAACGTTGTTAACAAGCTTCGTTCAAGAACAGAAAAACTGAGTGAATACATGAAAATGAAGCTCGGATACGGCGTATCTTTCGAGAAAATTTTCGTAAAATACCATGTACATACTGACCATTTGCTGAATTTCGCCTATGGAGTCATTCAGAGCGGTGAGATCCATCGGAGTCATTTTCTGTTGTCCAAGTGATCGTATCTGAAGAACAAATCAGTACTAGCGACCACGGTTGAAGAGATAGCACGCCACCCGACAGGATTTCTACGCAGTCTCACACTTTCATACCTGAAGAAGAAGGGACGTCAAGGATGTGATGAGTCGTAATGCCTGAGAATTAGTGACGTTAAGGCTTTGATTGCAATGCTTCACGATCTGGCCAGCATGAGAAGTGCACATTCGACGCAGTGCCTCCGGGCGTGCACTTATGCTTACCTAAATGGAGGAGGATCCGAGACTAAACAACGAGAACGGTGGAAAATCATACTTCGCTGAGGTGCGGAAGTAACTGGGTGTTGTACTCCTGAATTCCATTTAGATAAATGTTCACTTGCCGGTTGACAGTCTCCAAATCCACCACAGTTCGAGCGTACCTTTCCTAAAGAGCATACGAGATCAGCTGTATATGAGTACTCTACCCACGAAAATCAACATATTGCTGTAGATCCTTAATTTCGATGTGATTAGTCGGCTACTACTTCGAGTTGCCTACGAAGATGTCAATTAACTTCTCGACAAAAATCGGCCATTGTTGTTCACCATGTAACGCCTTATGATCAGGCATGTGTGGACTTTTTTGTTGTTGAGGAAAGCGGGCGATGGAATACGGAACAGAAGACCTCGAAAGGACAGGAATGGATTGGATGTATGAATTCAGTAGTTCGTTTAATTGCTCACTAATGCACCAGAAGTGGTGGCAATATCTACACTATCGTGAACGAACCTCTTCAGGAGCCAGGTGCAATTCTTTCTCGGCAAATAGAACAGCAATGAAAGAGCATTAGCATTGTTGTATTCGTCCCACCAAAAAGTAAACTTTATCTAACATTAACATTTCAATTAGCATAAGTAGAACAAGATGGAGTTCACGCAAAAACATTTTTCTACTATAATAGTTTGAATTCTTCTCAGCTTCTCTAAAAGAAAGACTCAAAAAGTTATTACAAGTCATTTCAAAAGCAAGAGATTTTCCTTATTTTCCTTCTTTCTAAGAGGAATATGCAGAGATTCCTACACTTATCCATTCTGAATGCATTTAATCTTTTTTATATCCCATCGATTCAACCAAACTTTAAAATATTTGCCGCATTAGCATACAATAGAGTATGGCATTGTCAAAAGTTCGGAATCCTAATTCTAAACAGCTACCAACCCAACCATTCCGAAGCTGTGCAAACGATTCAGTTCGTGACTTGATCTATGACTCCACCCCTCCCAAAGTCGTTGTTCTGAGAAACACAATTTATATGGGGATGTGCAGTTCTTAGATGCTTTTGGTGGTAGCTTCGCTTCAAGGTTCAATGAGGAGTTTTAGGCAAATAGATCACAGACCATTCCATTCATACATAATTTATAACGCAGACCAAGTGAACATCGCAGTGAACTGGAAGAGTGAAGGAAGCGACTTCGTTCAAAACGTTTGCTTCCACGCTCTTTGAAGCCAATATTTTTTAGTTACGGTTTTCATGATTACTGAAACACTGTATAAACACTTGGCTAGACCTACGATTTTGAACTGGCAGTTAGCATCTCTTCAGGTGAACTGAATTTTACCTCCCAGCCAATAAGAATTCAATTCGATTGTCACACATTGGGACAGTGATGCAACCTTCCGAAAGCAACCGCAAAAAAAGGAGATGCAGAGCTGTTTTCCCTCTTCCGTTTTTTATTTTTATTTCAGGAGGTGGATAATCCAAGCAAAATAGTAACGTCGATTTACGAGTCACTATTTTCCGTCCCGTCTTTCGATCACTGGAACACGAAATGAGCGGCCTCAAAGCGCCTGGAAACCGGAACTCACAAACAAATCCCGCTCACCCTGCTCACGGTAACTCAGCATTTTATTCAAGCACTCAGTTGAACCTTGCCACTGTTAACGGTTGTGCTCTGTTCTAGACCACATGGAAGAAGTACGTATTAAGGTCAAGGTGGGCATGCTGCTAGTGGTGGAATGGGCACCAGAATTGTGAAGCATCTTCGGTGCTTTATATAAAAGTAAACCACTAGAGACGTTTGCAGACAGTGGTCACTCTAAGATGCACCATCGTAAGGAAGGCTATCCTTCTGAACATAACACCACTTCTCTCCCTTGGACTTCATGCAACTGTTACCCAAGAACAGCAGCTGCTGAATAGGAGCAACTAACAGGAAAAAATCCACTTCAAAACAAGCGTTACCTGGAACACAGGCGTGTACACATCCGTCAGAATGCTCTCCTTCTCGGCCTCGTTGTTCAACTCTGTCAGCGTTTTCACCAGCTTCTTCTTGATCTCCAATAACTTCGAGACTTTGACCAATATAACCAACATGCGAACAGGAAAGTTGCCGACTTTCTCATCTAAAGAGGCTAAACCACATATACGATGTCTTTAAAAACCCATACACTGCTTGAATTGTTAAAAGATTCTTATCGTACTAAGAAAAGCTTATTGTAAATCGCAAAGAACCGAATAATGCTTCGTTAACAGGGATTTCGTTACGCAGTCAGCTAATGGCAATCACTTTACGGCGGTGTGCTTTACAACTATGAAGCTGTGCTATAGGGGATTGCACAATAGTCTCAAGACTCACTGGTAGCTAAGTTGGAAAGAATTCTACAATTCAAGCAGTGCATCAATTTCTTAGTACGCCCTGTGGAAGTTGCTAAAGCTATTTCAGTAGTTAATTGCATAGGCATTTAAGCGACGATCCCAGCAATACTCACGATTTACATCTGCAGACTTCTTCCGCATAGATTGGGAAGTGGGTACTAAACAATGAGCTATTATATTCTGTTGTAAAACCGCTGCTGAAGCAGTAACGAACCGTTTCGCGTAGAATTCGTAGTAACAGGTAAACGAGCACTGTTCTGTTGCAAGAAGTAGGACAATGAAAGAAGCTCCAGAGATCCGTCGAACATGACTTCATAATCGGGCACGAAAGCAGGTGGAATCATATCCTCCTGGAAGTGTGGCGTTGCCAGTATAAAAAGCTCTAAACCTGCGTGCACCTTACCCACCTTGTCAAACACGATACGATAGCCGCCTCCACCTGGAACCAACGCATCAATCGTACCACCGTAAATCCCATCCTTAGGAGACCGTAATCGAGCATACACCTGAAAAATCAGCACACTTAGTGGCAACACCTTGTCATGAGATACACCATTAGCTGGGAGCGAAGGTGACCTCTTTCCTCTACCCAACAGAGGACAGCTACAAAGCTTTTAACAAAGCTCGGAGAGTGGGCTAGCGTTCTTTCATTATCGCTGAGCGCGTGCCTCCATATCTCCCATAATTATAGAAAAGGTACTTCAGGAAATGCATGATTATATGGCTCAATCACTACTTTTCACCTCAACACCAGTTCAGGAACCAGGCTTACACCTCGGAAAACTCATAACGGCAATGAGATATCAACTCAAATTCTGCTTAAGGACAAGAACATCGTCGTCACAACTAGATCAAGGAATTACGAACAAACAAATAGCGCTAGACTTCAGTGAAACAATAAATTCACCCTTGACGTTGCATTAAATTGGGTGGGGGTGGGGTGCACTAAAGCATAAAAGCAGCCGCTAAAAATGCGTCACACAGGGCTGGGCATCGAGTCATACCATCACCTCCAAACAGGCTTTCAAGTTGGCACTAGAATATGCTGCAGAAGTAGAATGTGTGACATATCCCAAAAATGGACATCGGGATGAATTATACCGCCCTTTACCCCAAACTCGTCCTTCTAACAATAATTAAGTAACTGTAAGATGTAGCACTGTTTAATTGTTACATTGCGTCACACATCTTCATTCTGCATCGCCTTCCGGGATAATTCTAAGAATTAGCTGTGGGAAGCGCTCCCAGTTACCCACGTCCAGTCCAAAAAGGTTCCCACTCCAGGGTAAAAAAACTGATATTGGACTTGTCTTAAGATAAGAGCTGACTTGCTTATCGACTGGCGTCACAAGTTATTCTTTGGCCAATTTATAGTTAGCTGCAGGAAAAGTGCAGTGAAAGTACAGCGAAACTCGTTGTGGTTATAGTCCAGCCAGGTCCAAGATTTTAATGCTTTATTAGGCTAACTACTAGCTTCGTCAGAATCTGAAAAATTCGAGATCAATGTGATCCAACCATGCCCAAATACCTTCCAGGCTATAAGACAAAAGGCTGCAAACCATTACGGGATACGTAGACGCAAGAAATGCTCACCTAATAAGTAGGAAAGGACCTTATGACAAGCCGCCTCGCGCAGCGTGTAGCGGGTAGTCTGGGGGTGAGGGAAGGACTTTATCTACTTGAAGAAGTTGGAGTGAAGCTCAAGAGAGGCTAGGGAGAGAGGAAAACTCATTAATGATACCATGCATTCATCCTTTCTTTTCACTCTCGGATTTTTCGCAGCAATCCAGTACGCTGACAGTTTCTTATGTGCCGAAGTGTTAGCATCTTATGTCAGTATTATTAACTTCTCCGGAATGACCCTCCCTTCGACGCATGTGGGCTAACCATATCTGACCTCCTCATTCCATTTAGGTAGTATTCAACACTCAGGAAAAGGATCGCCTTGTCCTCCCCACGAACTCCGCCCAGCCTAAAAACATGCGGAGCTAAATTATGCAAGGAATCCTTCTCGTCCAGGCGGATAAACTGAATTTTGCTATGACGCATAGATGGTCGTATGGGCGATTGCGCATACTGAATGTTGCGATTCATTTCTAGCGTCTACGTATCCCACCGCAATTCGAAATATTCGCTGTAGTTTTTCCTTGTAACCTGAAAAGGTGTTTGGATTGTAACCTGAAAAGGTGTTTGGATTGATCGCATCACATCTCTCTTCGACTTCCCAGGATCTGGCGAAGGCGAAAAGCCGAAGATTAGCCGAATCAATTGAGCCGTCTAATGTCTTGGACTTGACCGCCAAGGCTCACGAACGGTCGAACATGATCAAAGCGAAACTACAAGTGGTGAACTTGGCGACAGATTGCCAAAACGAAATGGTAGAGGACAATAATTCATAACATAATTCGTGTTTTAAGGAAACACGCTACTCACCTTCATACCAACGACCAGAGGAGCAGGAAGATTCGGCGGCATGTCGCTCAAGTCACAATTCGCAGCGGATGTGAATGAACCATCATATATTCCACGCACTTTTTTCCTTCGCTGATCCAAAATCTGACGCTCCTCGTCGAAGAAGGTTGTAGAACACCGGCGAGGCTTACCTGAAAGTGGATGTACCTCTTCCTTCTGAGATACAGAGTCGTAACGCAGTTTTTATGGCGCAATAAAAATGAAAAATGAAGAAATTCAACTCAAAAAATATAGGTATATTTTGACCCTTTCATACAAAGGTTGCCTTGTGGAATGCCTCTCTCATGACTTCAGTGAGGAGAGTCCCATTCAAGGGAGTAGTAAATCTGTTATGAGAACTGTTTAGGGCGAGAAATGCTCCACGGGGGAAAAGTCCGCCGTTCTCGACGCGGTCAAAGAAGTTCCGGAGGTTAGCAGCCGTAGTCTAAGGACGAGGCTCGGGTGTACCCGTTCAGCAGTCTTCAGTCGCTCACAGCCCTTCGGCTACAGAAAAGTGCTCGATGGATCCCTCATGTCTTGACCGATAGCATGCGGCTCACCCAGGTGAGTCCATTTGTCAGCCTCTCCTTCCGCGCCTGCAGCGATAAAGGTTTCTTTAAGGCTTTCCGGAGAAGAGAGCTGGACCCTCTGCGATTCTAAAACGCATAACGGCGTGTGGGGAAACCTGCAAGCGCAAGACTTAATGGGCTTTCACCCTTTAAGTGTCTCCTTTGATGCTTCTAAAATTCGCAATGAATATTGTATTACGAGTTGCTCCCGCAAGGACACACATCCACCGGTAGCATTTACACCAACCAACATCAGAAATTTGCGTTTTTCGAGAAAAACGGCCAAGACGTGCTTCTGCCCATGTCTTTCACGACAACGCTAGGCCGCATCTAGCTGAAGAAAATGAAAAATTTAGGGAGCTGAGCCTGGGACACGGTTCCCCACCTACCCGGCTCCCCTGATATTGCCCCCTCTGACCATCACTTATCCCCCCTTTAAGGTATTCCCAGCGAAGAAAAAAATCACCAAAGTTGAAGATGTTGAAGGGGCGGTCAGTAAATTCTTTGACTCCAAGTCATCCCAGTTCTGGGAGAAGGGAACCACTGACCTGCCTAATACGTAGGTGGCACGCTATAGTGACTAACGATTGTGATTATATTGTTGAGCGAATTCCATTTTATGCTGAATAAAAATAAAGAAAAAGTCGATTACACCAAAACTTTACCCTGATATTAAGGCCAATATAAAGGGAAATCAAAAAGTTGGCATTCAATTGCGGGGATAGCTTGAATCTTCGTTGGACCACTACAATGACCTGTAGAACTTTGATCGGAGACTCCGATCAAAATCTTTGCAAGCTAGATTACAGAAAACCGTGCTGTGTGATTATTATACATGCAAGTGCAACCTCGATACGGGCAGCAAGCCCACTAACGATAAGTGTTAGGTTGTCCCATAAGTCCTTGCCGTTTTTTCAACGATTCACTGCAGATTTCGCCGGCGGTCTCTTGCATAGCGCTATACAGCTTTCGAAAAAGAATGATTTGCTCTATCAGAACATGTAATGCATTTCTTTTTCATCATGAATTTTGTCAATTTTTAGGTCGTTGAAGTGAAAAGTGAAAAAGTGAAAAAGTAGCCATTTGCGCACTTGTTCTCTCCGCTTAGGTTTGTAATTTTTTGCGCAGTTTTTTTTATAGCATTTCGAAGACAATGTTCCGTACTACAAGAATACGTGTTGGTGCTATTTCCTCACTTGTCCTTTATCGATTTTTCGGAAATCAAATAGGGACGTCCGAAGGAGGAGAGTTATTTTTGCCGACAGCTCCTGCTCTGTGGTTGCACTTTTTGGGTTGGTGTTATATGTCATTCGAAAGAGAATATCTTGCTCTATAAGAATATGTGTCGCGTTTATTGATTTCTATTGAATATCAACAAAATGCCAAAAAAAGAAAAATCGTCTTCACCAACAACTCCTTCCCCTTATTCAGTCTGTCTCGCTCAGTTTTATATGACACTTGAAAGCGGCTGTCTTGCTCTACCACAGCATATGATTTGTTCTTCGGTCATTTGAATTTTTGCTAATTTTCAGGTCATCAAAATGGAGTGCCAGGTCGACAAGGATGAGCACTTCCGGCACCTTCTTTTTGCTTTCAACCAGGGCTCTAGTGCGGCTAAGGCACTAGAATCCTGGTTGACCGTACAAACACTATCTTTCATCGTCAGTTACAATTCTGTGCAAAAATCGTTGAATATGACCGTGTGATGAATGATGACGGACAAGCAGGCCGGCAGCAATCGTCACGCGCTGGTTCCTGATGTGGCCTCATACGCACCCAGAATCCATTGAATGCTCGCGTCTAAACTAAACCCTTCATCCACTGGGGGAGGGCGGACTGAATGGAAAGGATGAAGCACTAACAACTACTCTATGGCCAGGGGCATAGTGCCATCGCCGCGATGCCATCGCGGCGCTCAGTTCATGGCCATTCCACCGCACGCGGTCGAATAGTCAGAGGAAACTTCGCTGCGGCCGCCGCAGCAGTGGCGGTCGGCATGCGCGATGGCTTCCGGCGCCCATCGCGTGCATGGCATACTTTTTCGCGCCGCGCGCGGTATTTAGCGTTGGTCCTGGACGGATCGCTGCCGCCCTCCCTTGCAGAACGATGGACGATGCGACGAGCACAGAGAAATTCAAATTCTTTCGCGTCGCTCTGCAAAACTCATCGCTGCGATTCCATCGCGGCGACAGGAAGTATGCACGAGGCCTATCGGTCTGTGAGCGCACATACACCAAATACGCGATCAGACTGCATCCACGATATTCAGCAGAAGTTCTATACATGGAGCGCCTCCCATAAAAAGACTGGTTCACACCAACTTTTACGCCCTATTTTCCACCTTTCGTATAGAAGCATAGTTTTGACAGCATGAGTGCTTTCTAAAGAATAAACTATGGATTAGTTTCTTATGAACTATACACACCCATCGATTTATAACAATCACTTGAAAAACCATGCTAGAAACAATTTTGTATGTTTTATTCTGTTTCTGAGAGATCATGGAACACTGTTCTGCAATGCTAACGGTTGACTGAAGGCCATCAGCTTCACAAAAAAGTGCGTTTAACAGACGGCACATTGAGCAGCAGTAAGTTATGAGTCACCTGCACAGAAATAAAAACAAATCATTTCGAATTGAAGAGCCTACCTAAAAGCCGTCGAACCACGCGCCACTCTTGCTTATTCATGAGCATGGTCTTTAAATTAGGAAATGCTTCACGAATCAATTGACCAAACTCGTTGTCGCCTAGGAAGAGTTGCTCATCGACGCCCGAATAGAAGAACTCACATATCACCCAGCGCCGAGCCTAAAAGTTTATGGCAATAAACGTTGATATGAACTTAACTTTTGAAATTGTGGTCCGTATTACTTACTTTGGGGAGTTTCAACAAATTCCGTATCCGCCGCAAATTGCACTGCAGCTCCGAGCCAATTTCGTTCTGCGATTTGTGGCTGAATGATCACGTTATCAAAGAACGGTCAAAATAAACTGCACGTCTAGCTCGAGCAATTGCAATAAAAAAATTTAAGTCACCGTGCAATTCTTTTCAGAAAAGCGTTTCTGGTCGATTCAGATCCGTCATCATCAAATGATGATCGGGAAGATTCCGGAGTATTTGTATAGGATTCCTCCACAACCCTTGTGACCTTAAAGCAAACGGGATGAATTGCTCAAGCCAAAGTCTTTACCCAATCACAGAGTACAGGAAGGACAATAGAGTGGTAGTGCATTGTGAGCTGAGCTAGCACAGCCACTCTGCGCTCCACCACGTAATGCTTTCATTGAGACAAACCCAGAAGACGAAAGTGTATACCTACAAATTTGGAATGCTGCTGATATCCCGAGTGTCGAGTGACGACTGTTGGAGCTGCGTAGGAGCTCGGGTGTGACTAAATAAGAAGGTTAAGCGTGGAGGCTCGAAGCAGGATATCGCTGCACCTTCACCTCATTCATATCACCACGAACAGATGCGAACGAAGATTTGTCATCGCCAACATCCTAAACAGAATTCTTCACTAGTACCGTGACCACTTCGACAATGCTGCACCAACCATTAGTGTTAGAGGAGCTTTGCTGTCAGCTCCATGGGCATCCAGTTTCTGGAAGTCCACTTCTCCACTTCTGCGCGAGATGGAATTTGAATGCGAAACATTCTCCTGCAGAGGGCCAGGTATGTGAAGATGCTGTGAGTGAGGAGTTGCACTAGTGTTTAAAACACGTCGAGCCGACGTTGTGCTTGAAGAAGAGTGCCTAAACCAACTTCTCTGGATTGAAGGCAACGCTGAGTTAATTAAAACGCGCTTAGACAAAACAGAAACAAGGAGACGCGGCGAAAACATGAACAAATCTACCAATAAGGTATTTGACTCCCGGCCACGGTCCCCTTAGGCCTATGGTATACTCCCGCGTCGCGCCAGCGACGGGTTGCGGTGACAGTGTTGCGCGGGTCGCTACGCAGTCCGTAGCTATAAGCCCTAGTTTATACTTGCACGAGGGGCGGTCTTTATGTACAAATGGTCGCCGCGCCCGCGACGACGACTGTCGCGTGCGCGATGAGCTCAGCTGCGGTTGTGGGAGCTGTGCCTCATGACTTGCTGTAGACGCTAGGTTTGAATTGTTGATATCCCTTTCTGCTGTTGCAGGAGCTGCGGGAAAACATGCCCTGGTTCAGAAATTGAGTTCGAGTTATAAAACTAAACAACGTTCTAAGGCTCAATTTTATATTTTTGATGCTTCTTCAGGAAAAGCTGGAGATAGGACACCCTATCGCAGTGAAACTGAGTTTGTATACACATTCTAACACTTGATGTGCAAGTTCTGATGCAGGTCTAGATATCACTGGCCGCTGAAGTCACCCAATTGCGACGTCTTCTGCCGCGCTCGCCGCGCAGGTCGCCGCGTCCGCGGCGACCATTCGTACATAATGTCCCGCAGCCTACTTGCACCGCTGCACGGCGCGGCACGATGGTCGGGATAGATATCGACCGGGCGGCGCGAAAAATCGATATCTATGGCGAACGCGGTGCCGCGCCGAGTGGCGGCACAAGTATAAACTAGGGCTAAGAGTTGATGCAACCACGCTCACCAATCAACGACCTTTTTTGAACGCCATCCCACTATCCTCCCTTCACCTGATTCAGATATTTCTTTCAAATGCGAATCTACGGCTAGATATTAACAACACTTGAAAAAAAATCGGTTTTGAACGTCAGTCACGGCAGCCTTAGAGCTCTTAGCAAAGATAACATCAGCCAACAGCTAACAGTTAACAGCTAGCAGAGGAAGAACGAGGATTTCCATAGCCAGCAGACTCCAACATGTTTGTTGTTTCGATAGTCGTGAACACTACTTTGGGAGATGAAAATAGCTGACGAATAGTTTGAAAAGCATTCTTTTCCTCTCTATTAGGTAGATTCAACAAAACACCGTGTAAGCCTTCCTATTAATTTTCAGTCATGTTGCGCGAAATTTGAAAGTTAACCATGCTGAAGTAATTTCCTTTGTACTTAACTATGGTGAGCTATACTCTGGCGTAGAAGGACATTCATTTTTCGTCTGGTAGGTGTACACATTGAATGGCAACTGCCCTACCCCCTCCCCCCCCCCCGGCGGAGCAGCCTACCACCAAAAATCTAACATTCCGGTGCCGGTGTTTCAACAGTGTGACCAGCTTGACATGAAAAACGTGGAGCTGTTTTGAAGGGCCCGGTCCCATTGAAAGAAAGTTCAATTAGATTTGAAAGCTCACAGTAGAAGTGGTAAAAATTTCCCAGCTTCCCCACCAAAAACAGCTTTAAGCTTAAAGCAGAAACAGTAGACTACATTACAGAAGCTATGCAAAAAGTAGCATCCGCCACGAGTTCGGCCTCTTGATGATAATTGTCTCTGTACTTGGCGTGCTGGTGGCCACACCGCACGAAATATCAATGCAGAGACCAGCTCGCTAAGTACCATTATGTATCATTCATGGTCTTCTCCCCGTGAGGAGAAGACAATTAATGATACCTTAACGGGTGTTTCAGAGAGACGACAACCTTCGTGTAGTTCGATACTTGGTAGAATGAATTCAAACGCACGGAGTATTCTTCGTTGGAGTCCTAGTCTTCGCTGGGGTGCGCACTCGAATGGGAGGTACTTCAACCTCTTCATCTCTGTACCGTGAGGGCAGCTTCGACGTATCCCGTAGTTTGTAAGGAGATGAGGACTTGTCACGCACCTGCAATCCTTCCTTTAATCCCATCGGTGGTAAATCAGTGCACGACATCATGGCCCGACACAGGTCTAAACCCATTTTCACTAAATCTCCCCAGTTCCTACTTCGACATACAAGCATTGTCGTAAATATTCTGAAGCACCGACATATCGAATTGTCTTAAAACAGGAACCACCTGAAAAAAAGGAAAACACTCCCAGCAAGTGGAAGAATGGGACTGATCTCCACACGGAAACAAGCGTAGGTAGCTTTACTCGTAACGACTTACCAAAGGAGCCCGCAAAATTACCCTGGGCTTTTTGATGAAGCATAGCAGTCTTTTACAGGACTAGTAGCTCACAGTGTAAGCCCTGCAACACTTGCGGAGCGCACCGCAAACTCTTCATTTTCCTTTCTATCGTGGTGACAGCCACGCCAAGGAACAGTTGCCGCGGTTTTCGCAAAAATGGCCGCATCGCACTGCGGCAGCACGCCGCCGTAAACTGCGGCTACATCAGCTTAAACCATAAACGTTCGAGAACTGCGCCGCTGAGGGATGTGGCCGACGCCTCGCTAGTGGCGGGAAGGCGGCGTACCGCAAAGCTCCGTTGCAGACCTAACACATGCTTGGGAAGAGTCGGAAAGGCTATGCCTACCAAACCACGAATGAACATTTTTAAAAAATGCAAAACAGCTGCAAACAAGGAGTCGAACACCTGATGCCTCATCCATGCAAAACCGTCATTTACCACTGAGCCATGGAGATCCACCTGCTTTCGCAACCTGTCGTAACTCTACGTGAGGCACATATGAGCGCGTCAGGTGTCGACCGCGCGATCTTATGCTAAACTTTGAAGGACCCAGCTTTTTGGTTTCGAGGACTCAGCAGAAACAAAAGCTTTTCTGAGTTTTCGAGTTTTTCCTTAACTATTTGAAGGATGAAGGTTCCTGCAAAGGAGCCTATTTGCGTTGCTAAGACATATGCCAAAACGCCTTCCAGAAGAGTCCTTAGCAGGTCACCGAAACGATAGAAGTTTTGCCAAAAAGCGACGCCGTTGGAGCGAGCTGATTATGGTCCTACTGGCTGCTTACAATGTTGTGGCACTGTTCTAGACAGGCAACCCGTAAATTGACACCCAGACTGCTCAGCGAGTTTCTAATAACTGATAGGCAGAGACTCGTAATGAGATTCATTTCCACCGGCCAGACATATGCCTGAAGCGTTTTTTTCCGCATCACGTTCACCGAACTTCCCGCCGATTTCATCCGTCTTAATAGTTCAGATTTCGACTCACTAATGAACAAAAGGTGCTGACAGCAAATGCTGGCACAAATTACCAATGACCTGCTGCCCTAGAATGGAAAGGTTGACAGCCGAAGATGCGTCTGTTGCTTGCGCACCCATCGGCTGCCAAGTTTTCGAAGTTTTTAAAAGCCCTTTCAAGAGCAACTTCTTGAAACATTGAATCCCAGCGTTCTTGACGTAAGGGTGTAAGACTGTCAGTACAGTACTCCTACAGAAGAGGGTGCAATATAGATGGGGGGGGGGGGTGGATGGGAGGATGGGAGGAAGCATTCTATACCTCCCCATACCTCTCAGACGACTGGCAAGCTTACCCCAGCCCCAATAAACTTAGGCGCGCAAGAAAAGCATGGCACGAATACGGAAAGCGAAAACCGAAGCGGCCGCATGGCGCCGTCGTTAGGACGAAACAGAGTGGGACGGGGAAGACGCAATGCAGGTCTCACTCCCTGTGTTCCCTTGAACTGACCTGTGCCAGCAACCCGTGGTAGCGAAACTGCCAACCTCGTCTGCTTTCGTCGCCATCAGGCATCCTCTTGCCCTGCGACGATAGCGCCCTTAGTTCTCATTTCCTTCACCGCTTTCGCTGTTTCTGGAGACGCTGCAGCGATGTCTTTCTATGGTCGCCAGTGCCAGTGCGCTCCTATCTGACCGGTTTTTGGACGAGTTCTCTGGGAGTAACGCGGGAGAGAATGTATTCACCCTTCGCGATTAGTCTCCTGCTTGTTGCTTGCTACTGCGAAAAATCAGTAAGCTAGAAGCTGCGCTGAAAAAACCACGCTACATCGGGCAAAATGTATTATATGTACCACACCATTATACTATTTGTAGACATTCTTTAATTCTTACGAGTTACAGAATCTACTTTAAATATACTCTGGGGCAAAATATTTTAATTCAAAATCTGTGCAAACGGAGAGCACTCATAACTTACGGCTATGGATGAAAGTTTAAAATTGAAAGTCCGCACCAAAAACGGTTTTCTGAGCAATAAAATGGGCACTAAGCGGCCCCGGAGTGCGCTGGGTGTTTCGACTCGTATTCAGAGCATATTAGTACACCCCAGATGAGAAATGGAGGTCCTCCCACGTCATAGTGGGCCTCAACGTAATCCAACACAGCAGCGCAGCACACCGGCGCTCGAAGAAATTGAAAATTTCGTACAGCACGGTACGCCGTTTGCGGCACCGTCAGGGGTGGTCCGGAGCCACCTAGCGCCATGTCGTCAGTGCTCGACCAAGACAGCGAGAGGAAGTTCCCGAGCAGCAAAGGTGCTGAACAGAACGTCAGCGGATCTTTCTAGACGGCTAGCACCGAGCCCTCGCCAAATAAAATCACCCATCTCACGTGCACGGCGGTAGTCGGGCGCGGGAAATTTCGGAGGTTTTTACGAAGAGAACAGGCAAGTCGGGAACATGCATGATGTACATCGAAAGCACTGAACACTCACCACAGCGCTCGGCATTGCGGCGACCTTCTTTCTCGCCGGACTTTTCACCGGTGACCGACCACTCATCCCTGAGAACCGACTCCTAAACCAGCAACAGAGGCACTTGAACAGCCACTTATGGTGTCACAGAAGCAGTCGCAAAAGCTGACGGGGAGCGATGCAGCGCTCGTCGTCGTTTTATAATTCGCGGCAAGCGAGTTGTGCACTGCGGACTCGGCCCGCCAAATCTGTCGACGGGCAACTCGTCCAACGAAGAGCGCACTCACGACGACATTGGACGCGCGCGTGAGGGTAGGTGGGATGGGTCGTCGGGATACGTGGGCCCACCGGCGAAAGATTCAGCCATGTATCCAAGTTGTACCACGTTTTCAAACCGTTACCGTAATGTAAGGGTTTGGAAATCCCGGGGCCGGATTCATCAACGACTAACCCGCGGGTATAGGGGGTAGACATACTCACGATGAATCCTGCGTCTCTGACTCTTACCTTATCTCTATCTGACTCGTATCTTATCTCCACCCCTTATACCCCGCATACCCACGGGATTAATTGTTGATGAATCCGGCCCCCGGAGTCGTATTTCAACTGCCATGACCCAGGGTTGACCCGCCGCGATCATGCCACAGGCACTCACGGAGACTATTTAAGGCCACTGCGACAGCCGTCGAGGGGATCCCCCGATATCGACCACCGACGCCGCCAACGCCAGCCGGACCACGTCGACCGCCGCCCAGGACGCCACCGACGTCGACGCGATGAGCCCGTCGGCCTGATCACCCGTCGCGCCGTCGCCATCGACCGTCGCCACCGCCGCCGATCTCCAAGCCTGCCCCGCCGACGTCACCTCTGGGCCCGATCGCTTCTTGTCTTGATGCCATATACGGATAAACTGTTGTTATCACCAAAGTGTCACGCTGCTCGCGAGGGTGAACCACCCGAGCCATTACTGGTAGCAGCGAGTGTGACGCTTCGACAGGCAGGTTAGTTTATTAGTCTTTGGCTCTGATGAGCCTCAGTTCGATTATGAGACGGCGGCCGTCTTGGTTTCGATTAGGACCTAATGTGTTACTTTGGCAGTCGAAGTACATGAATCCTGGCGTGGTCGATTTGTCTTTTTAGGTTGCAACCGAACATTGTGGGTTACGTCAAAATCGACCATCCTCTTTGTTTTTTTTTCCCGCCGGCGGGCCTGATGACCCTGATTCTAAGCCTAGGCAGTAAACGTTTAGCGTAGCGCATGGAGCGCATCTACCGCATGGAGCGTAGCGCATGGAGCGCATCTACCGCATGGAGCGTAGCGCATGGAGCGCATCTACCGCATGGAGCGCATCTACCGCATGGAGCGCATCTACCGCATGGAGCGTAGCGCATGGAGCGCATCTACCGCATGGAGCGCATCTAGCCGCACGGAGCGCATCTAGCCGCATGGAGCGTCGCCGCATGGAGCGCAACTACTGCGTACGGAGCGCAGACGCACGGAGCACAAACGCAAGGAGGGCATTCGCAAGGAGTGTAGCGCATGGGGCACTACCAGCCCACAGAGCGCACCCGCACGGAGCACAGTTAGCGCATGGAGCGCAACCTCGGCATGGTGCACAGCTAGTGCATGGAGCACAATCACGGCATGGAACACTACCATCGCATGGAGCGCAGCAATCGCAGGAAGCGCTGCATCCGCAGGATGAACAGCCGCATGGAGCGCAGGTAAGCAAGTTATGTTGCCCTCTGATGGGGCTCCCGTTATTTGGTTAGTGGCAGCTTGTTGTGTGGTATTTACTGGCTGGTATACCCGTATGATCGTTCGTTCTTGCCGTCCCGTAGGTGGTCCCATCGCGATCGATTAGTTCACTAGATGGCTGTTCAATAGAGGTGGGGTGACCTGAGTCCGCCAAGATCACCTTCGGGTCCCACGCTTTTTGACCTCCAGAGAGTATTTAAGGCGCCTCAGTCCCGCTGCCGCATCCATTCGGCATGACCGTCTCTACTCGTAGTGGCGCTCGTTCTTCTTCTTCCGCTGAGACTCCATCTCCTCCTTCTGTCCAGGGGCTGCTGCTCCTCAGCGTGATCTTGGTGTCGAGGTTCCTTTGGACTCCCCGGAGGAGACCGAGCATTGCGGACATCTCACGGCTCCTCTAGGCAACTCGGACGACTCTACTCTGCTACAGGCCAACGACACGGAGGTCCTTGGAGATGTGGCTCCGCGCACGACAGCGCAGCCAGGGAGTGACGCCCGTTCGCAGACGCCCGATCTTAGGAAGCGAATCGACGAAGTCGGCCATCTCGACCAACTTCCGGTAGTGGCGACTTTCGGTCAGGACTTGGCTTCCGGACCCAAGATATCTCCGTTTACTGGATCCGGCGATGAAGGCACACAGTTTTCTGTTTGGCTCCGCCGCCTTGAAGATATCATGAGGATGCGCCTGGGAGTGGCCTCCACGGAGCAAAAGGCTAACTTTCTTATAGGTCACCTCGACGGTGCAGCACGAGAGAAGGTCGAGGAGTTATCGGAAAATGCGCGCAAGGATTTCGCTTCAGTCGTAAACCATCTCAAAGCTTCCTTCGAAGGTTCTCAGCAAAGGTACGTTGCGCGCCAGAAGTTATCCGTTTGTAGACAGGAGCCAGGAGAGTCATCGTCGGCTTTCGCCAACAAGATCCTCAACCTGGTGCGTGCAGCTACAGCAGGACAGGACCCCCATGCTCAGAGCGAGCGCACGCTGGAAGAGTTCGTAGCACGTCTGCGCAGCGATATCAGGTATTTCGTGAAGCTTGACAACCCCGTCTCTTTTGAGCAGGCGGTGAATAAGGCTCAGATGGTTGAGCAACTGCTTTCGGAGGCAACGGCAGATCGTCTGATGCACCTGGGTTCGCAACCCGGTGTCGAGGTAAACACTCTAGAGAGAGCCCCGGCGGGAAGGGCCTCTCCTCCGTCGAGACCTGGTAGGAATAACCCCAATTTTCAACAATTCCCTCGTTTCCCCGGTAGCGACCAACGTCGCTTTTTTCAGGGTAACCGTCAGCGACAGCAATTCCAGGATCGACCACTTCGAAACAGCCAGTGCTTCAATTGCCGTGGTATTGGACACTATGCTGCGCAATGTCCTTCGCCGTCGATGCTTTCTCTCCCGGCCCCCAGACGTTCCGGTCGGTCCCTTCCTTTTCATACGCCTGAACGCAACTCTTTCTCTTCAGCACGCAACGGCGCCGCGCTCATGCCCTGTGAACCGTCTCGCCTTTCCGCCTCTGACACAGTAGACTCATTGCAAGAGGCGCGCCAGCGCATTGCTGAGCTTTCCCTTACGGTGGATAGCACGCGCGCCCAGCTCGACGAATCTAACGCCAGACTCGCGGCTCTAGCGAAGCGAAACGAGGAACTAGCTCAATCCGTCTTTTCCGGCAACTCAGCGGCCTCTCGTACATCTGCTCTTCCTGATGTTCGCACTTTATTTTTTGCCTGCGTCGTGGCTTCCTGTGTAACGCCTTCGTCCGCAATTGCAGACACCGCGTGGTTTTCGAATGCCAATGTCTCGAATGTTCCCACCTCGCCACCGCTCAGGGATTTCCGCCTTTTCCACTCATTCCTATGGTCTCAGCCTGCTTTTCCGCTGTCCTCGTTTGATTGTTTCACATTGTTGCCAGGGAGCACTATCTTCCGTGATCCGAATTGTATTGCTTTCAGCGATCTTCCGCAGGACGCCCGTCTATATCGCAGGAACACCTCGGACGTTAGCGATTGGTTGTCCGAGTACATCACCGGCTACGACTTCTCGTCCCAGGATGGCTTAGCGATCCCGCAGGTCGGTCAATTACTGTGTGCGCCTTCCGATTTATGGGTTTCCTCTTGTTATTTCGTGGTTTCCTGGTTGTTGTACAAATACATTAGGCCTCCATTTACCTTCTTGTGCGGTCAGGGGCTGATGCTTCTCATTCAAAGAGTGTGTGGTTGGTGGAAGCCAGCGAGCCATAGAAGGGGGGAGCCCGTCATGCGTCCCACGTCTCTCTTACACGCTTTTCGGATGGATGGCGAGTCCCTAGCAGCAAGAACCGTCAGCGTCAGCCATCGCTCCTATGACGCTCGTTCCATTACAGCGTCCGCAGTTCTGGTCAACGTCATCGCATTCAATTCAAGTCGACATTTCTTCGTGACTCAAATTCCCGTTCGCGTCAACGGCATTCATCTCTTGGCTTTGGTTGACACCGGTGCTGGAATTACGGTAGCTAGCAAGTCGTTGCTTACACTGTTGGGCATTTTCAAGTTAGAGCCCAGTTCAGTCCCCTCCGCTGTGGGAATGGCCGGCATACCTGTCCATTTTGTGGGCAGTGCGGTTGTAGACATGTTGATTGGCAGTGAGGAGCTCAAGCAGCAAGTTCATTTTACCGCAACCCAATGTGCTCCTACTCACGTGTCCGCCTATAACCTTATATTGGACAACGATGTCCTCGCTCGCCTTCTGCGATGGTCGGTCGATTATCAACAACGCCTCTTCCATATGGGAAACGAGGCTGTCCGTATTTATACTTGCGCGGTCCCGGACTCACCGCCCATTCCTGCTCAGGAGGCTAGTGCACCCAAGGAGTTAGCGGTTCGTGCATCCTCGACGACACTCGTACTTCCTGGAACTGAAGCATTGGTCCCATGTTACGTCGCCAATGGTAATCCAACCACAGACGAGCACTCCGTTCTGGCGGCCCACGCTCAGTCCTGCAACGATGATTCGATCTTCATTGCCCCTGCGGTGTTCTTCAGCAATAAGGCTTGGCTTTCGGTGACCAATGCGTCTGCGGTAGCTTATGTAGTGCGTAAAGACGAGCACCTTACAGATGCTCGTCCCCTGCAAGAGTCTGCTGAAGGCACGCTCAGTGAACTTGGATGGCATATTTAGCGCTGCGAATCCTCCAATCTGCGCGTCAAACGTGTTCACATCTGAGGACACTTCCATTGCCGCTCCCTTCGTCGTTGACCTCTCTGCAGCGGAGGTAAACCCCGCGGAGAAGCGTCAACTGGAAGAACTTTTTCTGGAGTTTCAGGACCGTATTTCTCGTTCTGCCTACGACTTGGGATCGTATGAGGTGGCGCCTATAACGATACGTACAACCACGAATATTCCACCCAGTCGCTACCGTCCGACTCGGATCCCCAGTCGGTTCCAAAAGGAATTGGACGAGCACATTAATAAGCTTTTGAAGACAGGCAGAATAGTGGAAAGCGACACCCCTTGGGTACACAACACAGTTCTCGTTAAGAAACGAGATGGGTCCCTGCGCGTCTGCCTAGACTTCCGTCCTCTTAACGATATCACCATTCCTGACCATTTCCCATTGCCTCGGATAGAGGATTTGCTTGAAAGGGTGTCTGGCAACCGGTATTATACCACTCTCGACTTGGCATCAGGATACATGCAACTGCTGCTGGATGAGGATAGTCAAGCCAAATGCGGATGGGCCACGCATCGTGGAATCTATCAGTTCTTGTATCTTCCCTTCGGTCTTCGGAACGCCGGCGCTTATTTTTCAAGAGCAATGGCGCGTATACTATCGGGACTAGAAGACAATTGCCTCGCGTACCTCGACGACATCATCATTTTCAACAGTGACTTTCCCTCCCACCTTCAGTCCCTCCGCAAGGCCTTTGAGCGGTTTCGCGTCTTCAACATCAAGGCATCAGGTAAGAAACTTACGTCGATTGCACAGTCAAAGATTACGTTTCTAGGCCACGAGATTTCTCACGACACTTACCGCCCGGCTGAGCGTAACATCAAAGCCATCAAGGACCTGCCGCGCCCGACAACGACGAAGGACGTCAAAACCTTCATAGGTATGGCGAACTTTTTTCGCAAATTCATCCGAAATTTTGCCTCTATAGCAGCGCCGTTGTAAGGCAAAATCTGTTTTCGAATGGACGGCTGTACAGGAGAAAGCCTTCCTCGACATCAAGGAGGCCCTCGTGTCGCGGCCATGTTTGGCCTTTCCCAGAGACTGTGATTTTGTGCTTCATACAGACGGTAGTAAGATCGCGGTTGGCGCGGCTCTTTTCCAGGAGCAACCGGATAGCAAGAAATTAGCCGCTGTTGGATTTTTCAGCAAGACATTATCCGAGTCTCAGAAGAAATGGGCGCCCGTCCAAATCGAACTCTTCGCTATGATTTCCGCTCTACGTTTCTTCCGTACCACCATCTATGGAAATCTCACACGCGTACTCTCCGATCATAGGCCTATCACCTTTTTGCTCAAACACAATAAGACCCACGACAATTTGGCTAGATGGGCTGTAGAATTGCAGAGCTATAACATCAAGATTGAGTATCAGCGCGGTTCCTCCAACGTAGTAGCTGACTGTTTGAGCCAATTGGCTAATACCAGCAACCAATTCGCCGATGGCACTCCAGAAGCCGAGGACATAGTCGAATTTCCAGTGTGTTTGGTTGGACTTCCTATTCGAGTTCGTCCTTATGACGTGTTACTGGAGCAGAAGCAGGACAGTCTATGTTCGGCGTTAATGCATTTCTTAGAAACTGGCACATTCCCTGCTCGCACAACCGAAGAAGTCAAATCGGACGCTCTCGAACTTGCCAGCACCACCGTTCTCCGCAACAATGGATGTTTGTACAAGGTTTGCCAACACCGTTCGCAACCTGGAAGAAGGTACGAAGCTTTTTTCATACCTGTCAAGCTTCGCGAACCAATTTGTATCGCGTTTCATTCATCGCCCAGTGCCGGAGGACATTTCATTTGGAAGAAAACATTAGCCAAAGTCGCTCGTAAGTACTTTTGGCCCACTATGCGCGAGGATATTTATAATTTTGTCCGGTCGTGTGAAGTATGCCAGCGAAAACGAGGTCACCAGCCCAATCGGGAATTCCTTCTCCCGGTCGCAGCCAACGCTGTATTTCACAAGGTGTACTTAGATTTGAGCGGTCCATTTCATGCTACTGCGTCCAACAATAAGTACATTATGTGTCTTATTGACCACTTCTCTAAGTACGTCATCGCGGTAGCCCTGCCTGACTGTACAGCGATTACGGTTGCTCGCTCGCTGATGTCTGAATGTATCCTTACGTATGGTGCTATGTCTGAGTTAATCACTGACAACGCCTCCTACTTGAAGGGAGAACTTCTTACAGAACTTGGCCGTCTTCTTCGTATTCACCGTTACTATTGTACGCCTTACCACCACGAAGGTAACTTTCTTTGTGAGCGCGTCTTCGCAACTTTTCAGGCGATGCTTCGAACATATGTGAGTGAAAATCATTTGGATTGGGATCAGTTTCTCCCGGCGTGAGCTTTTGCTTATAACACCAGCGTGCATTCGTCTACCAATGAAACCCCGTTTTTCCTCATGTTTGGGCGCGATCCCGTATTCAACGTCGACCTCATGCTTAAACATCATGTTTCAGGTCATGTACCTGCAGACGAGGACTCTAGCATCTACAAGGCATCCCTCCTGTCAGCGCAACATTCCGCGTGGACGACAGCTACGACTTTCAACGCGAAGCGGAGCAGCGATTACAAGAAACAACATGATAAGTTTGGGCTTGCTCCACTTTCAGTTTCAGTCGGTGACCGCGTTTATTTGCGGAACTTCGTGCCCACACCAGGACGCTCACCTAAACTTTGCTTTCCCTGGTTAGGACAGTTTCGGGTCATTGCCGTCGACCACCCTCATCTGACTATTGTTAGTGTTACCTCTCCTCAGTCACCACCCAAACGGGTCCACTTTGACCAAGTTAAAAAGTGCTTCGAAGTAAGCGGTCCCGTGTTCACAAGTCCGTGGATCCCGGTTGAGGAGGACGCTGCATTAACTAATCACGGCGCGGCCACTGTTACCGTAACGGGATATAACCATGATGTTCCCCCTGCCAGCAGTCAGGCCCCTACTCCTCAGTTCACGCATTCTCATGCTACTCGTTTTAGGAAGAGAACAACATCGCTCTGACTCCCAGGCAACAACTTCAGTTTGCCCACTTCTCTTGGTTTCGCTCGCATTGCTCCTCCTATCCCATTGTTCAGCCTCCTCACTTCTCCAGCGTGATCGTTGTCTTCAAGAGACTATCGCGTTATATCACAGCGCCATCCTTCACCACTTTGCATACTTCCAAATAATTGGTATTTCGCCATGTCCACCAACTCCGACGGTCACCCAGGGAAGAAATGAAGAAATGGTACTCGGCCAGCGCCTCTCCTCAAGAGACCGCGAACAGCGACTATCCGGCTATCCAGCAACTCAGCATCGCTGCAGACGTCCAGGAACAGCCCATGGAGGTAGTGGAGACCACCGAGTCGTCGTCTAGGTTGACGCCAGGTGCGCCATCTATGGACTTTTTCGGGGCTGTTGCTCCTTTGCTGCAGTCTGATAAAGCGTCTACGTCTAAGTTTTCGTACGCCAACGTCATCGTCCTTTCGACACGAACAGGCTTCGAACTGTCTCCAGCCGAGTTCGTCGACGATCTCAAGCGTCTCAACGTGGCGCTCACCCGTTCTCGTCACGGGCGTTCCCTCGTCCAACTGCCTAATTGGGAGGTCGTTCTGAACTTCGCTCGTACCACGCTGAACTCCAGGACGAGTGCGAACTTGCAGAACCTCTTGCGTTGAACACGAATTTATTTATGATACTTTGACCTCACGGTGAGCATTCTTTCCTTCCTTTTTTTCACTTATCTGTTCATTTAGTTTTCCTTTTTTTCCTTTCTTTAGCTACGGCTAGGATGCTACCCCCTCCTTTTTGTGCCTCACGTTGTCTTTCGGTCCAAGTCCGAGGACGGACTTTTGTTAAAGGGGGGAGGTGTAAGGGTTTGGAAATCCCGGAGTCGTATTCCAACTGCCATGACCCAGGGTTGACCCGCCGCGATCATGCCACAGGCACTCACGGAGACTATTTAAGGCCACTGCGACAGCCGTCGAGGGGATCCCCCGATATCGACCACCGACGCCGCCAACGCCAGCCGGACCACGTCGACCGCCGCCCTGGACGCCACCGACGTCGACGCGATGAGCCCGTCGGCCTGATCACCCGTCGCGCCGTCGCCATTGACCGTCGCCACCGCCGCCGATCTCCAAGCCTGCCCCGCCGACGTCACCTCTGGGCCCGATCGCTTCTTGTCTTGATGCCATATACGGATAAACTGTTGTTATCACCAAAGTGTCACGCTGCTCGCGAGGGTGAACCACCCGAGCCATTACTGTAACAACAATCGTTGCGGGACCACCACGTGTCCGGATTAGTGCGGCGGAGTGGCGTTTTACCCCGCCCTTTAAACAAAGGCGTGGCAAATGTCTGCGTCTCCACTATCTCGTAAGACAGCCACTGGACTCTCGCGCAAGCCCAGGGGGTTGGGGATGGGCGGGCCAGAGGGACGAGGGGGTAGAACGCCCGTCCCCCGATTACTGCTGGCATTATGCCAACTCTGCGGCAATCAATAACGCAGCCAGGGAACTGTTGGGTGTGGAGGCTTCATACTGCTTTTGACGGTTCTCAATGGAAATTTGGACATTAGACGGTGATGGGCTGCGAAGATGCGCATGCTCTGTCAGCACAACTCACTGTGGAGTATGTTGTCAGTATTCTGAGCCAAACGAGGTTTTGAAGTGGATTTTTATTATTGCGTCCTGACGTTTCGACGTCTACAGAGGCCTGCAAGTGGAGCACAGGTTTCTATTTGCGCTCTACTCCACCAAACGCCTCAGGGCCCATTTATACTTCGATGCTGAGCGACGCAACGCCACTTATTGTGGCCACATTGATCGAGCGACGCGATCGATCAATTTGGCCACTATGCATACCAACGCGTCGCTCGGCGTCGGAAGCATAACCGGGGTGTCGTGACTTTCGTACGACAGTACGATCTACCGTCGAGGCCTAGCTTAGCCCATGGATCCATGGGGACCAGCCAGCTTAGTCCGACGAGGTGCTGTCGTGACTCGCGTCCGACAAGTCCTCACAGGTCGCCGTCGCTGGGCCGGGCCGGTCGATCGACCTGGTCAAACCTAGTCAAACGCGTCGATCGACAAGTCGCTGCCGCCGAAGCTTCTAGAAGCCGGCAGAGACGCAGAGGGTGCGTGCCTCTGTCGTCTCTGACCGGCTTGGTCGCCAGTCCTGCCAGCACCGCTCCTGCTGAGCGGTGGTCGTCCCCGGTCGCTCCCGCCGTTGCCCGTCGCTTCTGAGGGCGAGTCCCATCCGTCGATTGGATCCCGACTTCGTCGCCGTCGAGCTATATCTTCCTGGTCGCTCTGGTCGTCAAGTGTCATCGTCGCCGGTAGCCGCCAGCCGTCGTCAGTGAACCGAGGATCCGTCGCCGTCGTCGCCATCATCGCCGTCGTCGTCCCACAGGTAACGCGGGGCCTCTGCCTGGCCTCATCGGTCCTGACTTGGCGCAGGCCACAGAACCTGGGCCAGGTAACCTCCGCGTGTCGCGGTCCTGATTCCCTCAGTAGGTTTGGGTGCAGCCTGGCCCGTAACACGTAGTGTAGGTCGTCTTCATATTTGCTAATGTTATGTCGGTCATATCAAGTATCACCTGTCGTCCCGTTGATCATCGACTTGCTCGAGCGGGCGCCAGCAGCGTCTCCATTCGTCCCTGTCGCGTGCCAGACTGGTCCAATGGATCCTCCTCGCTCGAGGGACACGAAGAGCGTCATATCGGCCGTTCAGGGCTTCACGAAGAAGTCCGACCAACGCGTTGGTGGGCGTCCCGGTGTTCTCTTGACATCCCGCGGAATCCAGTCGGTAACGGCTCTCGTCCAGCGGGTGTCTACGAAGCGCATTACGTGGCCGGCCAACTTAATTTTCGACAACTTGGCCCACGCGACAGCGTCTCTGATCTTCGAACGTCGGCGAAGCTCGGAATTCCGGAGGCCTTCTCTCACTTGCGTGAGTCGTGTCACTCCGAGCATCGTCCTCTCGATTCCACGCTGCGCGACGCTGATCGCGTGTTCATCCTGCTTTCGCATAGCCCAGGTCTCTGAGGCGTATGTTAGGGCAGGAAGAACGGTAGAGTCGAATAGGTGGGCACGGAGTCGGACGTTCTTCGTCTTCTTCGCGACTTCTTCGACGCTCTTAAAAGCTCCCCAAGCCGCTCGTTTCCTCCTGCTCAGCTCCGGCGCTAGGTCGTTGGCCATATTGACTTCGCGACCCAGATACACGTAGCTGGAGCATTCGGAGATGTTCGTTCCGTTGAGCGAGAATGGGGCATCAGAAACTTGTCCGTTCCTCATGAACATCGTCTTCGTAAGATTCAGCTGCAGTCCGACGTTCCCACATACACGATCGAAGTCGGCCAGCATTCGCTCCGCCTGGCTGATGCTCGGTGTTATGAGCACGATGTCGTCAGCGAAACGAAGATGGTGCAGCTGCTGGCCGTCGACCTTCACTCCCATGTCTTCCCATTCTAGTTCGCGCATGACGTTTTCGAGGGTGGCGCTGAAGAGCTTCGGGGATATGGTATCCCGTTGCCGAACCCCTCTCCTTACGTCGATGACGACGTCGTTGTAGAATGGAGAGATCTTGGTCGTGAATCCACTGTGCAGCTCTCGAAGGACTCTGATGTACTGAGTAGGAACGCCCTGAGTGAGCAGGGCTTCGTGGACCGCTTCAGTCTCGACGGAGTCGAATGCCTTCTTCAGGTCGATGAACGTAAGGCACAGCGGCAGCTTATACTCTCGCGACACTTCGATGAGCTTCGTAATGGTGTGTATGTGGTCGATCGTGCTGAATCCTCTCCGAAATCCTGCTTGTTCGCGTGGCTGTCCTTCGTCCAGCGTTCTGCTGATCCTATTCAGGATGACTCGAGTGAACAGCTTGTAGACTACGGACAGCAGGCAGATCGGGCGATAGTTGCCAATGTCGTGCACGTCTCCCTTCTTGTACAGCAAGACGGTCTTGCTGGTCTTCCACTGAGATGGAACCTTGCACTCCGACAGGTATCGTGTGAAGAGCCGCGCCAGGGTGTTGATGAGCGCTGGCGGGAGGTTCTTCAGGTGTTCGGGTCTGATCCTGTCAGGGCCGGGTGCTGTACGTTTCTTCACCGACGAGATGGCATGTCGGATCTCGGAAGGGAGAACAGAGGGAACGACGTATCCATCCTGCGGAAGATGGCATGGGGGCAGGTGGACGTGGCTATCGAAGAGATCGGAGTAGAAGTCGTGGATGATCTTCTCCATGGTCCTTCTGGAAGAGGTGACGGTTCCGTCAGGACGTCGGAGAGCGGTCATCTTGGTCTTGAAGTTGGCGAAGTTTCGGCGGGCATTGCGGATGCTCAACCCTGCCTCTGCTGCTTCAGCCAACACTTCCGCCCTTCTCTCCTTGAGATCTTCCTTTATCGCCGCTCTGCATAGCTTCGCAAGCTCGGACGTCAGCTGGTAGTTGCCTGACTCTCGTGCTGCTCCACGCTGGCGTATAAGCTCGAGAGTTTCCGGAGACAGGCGTCTCTTGGTGGTCTTCAAGCTCTCGGCTCCCTTAGCACTATCGTGGAGATGGTGCACGAAGCGGTCGTATTTCTCGTCGATGTTGTCCATGACGGCATCTTCCCAAAGGCCGGCAAGAGAGGTGTAAAGGTCCCAGTTGATGGTCGTTCTGGGATTCCTCTTCTTGAACTTCGCGGCCTTCTCTCCTTGACGCGAAAAGCGAAACCTCGCGCGAAGGAGGCGTGGTCCGATCCCGTGTAGAACTTGGGGACAACGGAGACGTCGGTCAGGCAATACTTGCGATTGAAAATGATGTGGTCGATCTCGTTGTGGAACTGGCCACCTGGAGATTCCCAGGTCCATCGTAGGGAGGGAGGCTTCTGGAACTGCGAGTTTCCATGGATGGTCTTGGTCGACATGATAAACTCAGACAGCCTTTCACCTTGCTCGTTCCACTCCAAACCGTGGGTTCCGATGTGACGTTCTTCCGGCGACCTTCGCGGTCCGATCTTGGCGTTGAAGTCGCCGACGATCACCTTGTAGAAGGTGTGATCTTCCTTATAGAACTTCTCCAGCTCCACGTAGAAGGCTTCGACCTCTTCGTCGTCGTAGTCGGATGTTGGGGCATACGCGACGAATACGGTCAAAGCTGGCACGGAACCACATCGCTTCAGTCGCAGACGTCGGACTCGGGTTGTCAGAGACTCGTACGAATCGATGTTCATGGCCAAGTGCGTGTTGACGAGGACACCAACGCCGCCTACTCCCCTGCTGTCGCATGTTCCGAGGAACAGTTCTTCTCCGGAGTCGTAGGCGGCGTGTAGGGGGTGGTGTCTTCTCGTCTCGGTCAGTCCGATGACGTCGTACTTGATCTTCCTGGTTTGCATCATCAGGTCCTCGACGGATGCTTCCGATGCAAGTGTGCGGGCGTTGTAAGTACAGATCGTCATCCTAGTCCTTCTCAATTTGCGCAGCCTGGTTAGGCCCTGAGATTTTAGCAGCCTCTCCGTACTCGTCCTTCCCATCGCTGCAGAAATGGGGCTCTTTCGGGGTCAGGGGAATGAGGCCCTTTAGTGCTGCTGTGTTTGACTTCCATACAACATGGGTAGCTAGTCAGGCTCTGTCGTGCGGGCGAAGAACTCCGGGCAGCCAGCCAGACTGCCCGAAGGGACGGGGCGAGACTTTTGAGGCGGCCTCGAATCGCCTTACGATGTACTCCCAGTCTACCGAGTGCAAGCTTTTGGCCGAGCCGACACAGTTACAATCCGCGCAGTCACGGACACATCCACGCACACTGTGCATGAACATGCCGCTCCCACGCAGAAGGAACGCGTCGACCCGACACAGCAGGGGCAAGGAGTCCATCCCCTGCATCCCACCTGCGTCTCTGGGCAGTACACGGTCGCATTTGGTTCGCGTTTAATTCCCCTATCCACCACCCGGGGACGCGCCACGTGGCCCTGCGACAAGCAGCCCGAGATCCCTCTTAACAAGAGGGCCCCAAGGCTCTCTATCGAGGGAGATCCGTGGCATATCAAGTAGCCAATATAAACTCGTTATTCAAAAGGTCCAAAGTCTAAACTCGTGTTTTGGTCTGCCAAGTTATCCGGGCCAAGTCAATGGTCATAGCAGCGTCGCAAATGGAGGGATCGCCGGGGGTCGGGGGACGCTTCGACCAACGGGGATTCCTCCGGAGGAAGTCAACGTACAAAGAGACGCTATCATGTGGGAATGTAAGGTCACATTTAAAAGGGCACGCGGCAATCAAGATCCGCTAAGGGCCTATCGGGTAAGAATAACCGCGTGGCAGTGCAAGCCCACTGGTCGCGAGCCGCGGATGCAATATGCCACAGCTCGGGCCGTAGAGGGGACCTCGGCCTCCACCGATGTACGGGCGGGGGCTCCCCTGCGGCACGACAGGTGCCGTCTACAACTCGGAGCATCCGTTGTCCTTCGTGGTCTCCGTCAGGGGTGCACATAAATTTATGCGCGTTAAATTTTTTTAGCGAAATTTTTTTTAACGGAAAATTTTCGTTAAATTTCCGGTAAATCGTTAAATTTCGTTAAAAAATACAGTTGGCTGCAAACTATTATTTCAAGTGAAAAAATCATGGAAAATGTCGTTCGTTTAAGCTTCAACAGGTCAAGAGCTAAAATTCAAGGAAGAGAATATAAAAACCGTCACACTAGCTGGAGAACGATGGGTTTAAAAGATTCACAATCTTTCATCCAGCTAAAGTGACGATGAACTACTCTGACCACTTCATAATGCTCTGATGAAGTCGACAAAGCCGAAACGTAGGCCGCAATAAACTGCAATGTAAAATAATCAATTCAATATCAACAAAGTGTAGATAGCAAAATAAATAAGCCTTCGGCAACAAATTATCTACACGATGTTGAAGTAGAACAGGTACGGAATTACAATTCAAGATAACGGTCTTAGTGGGGCTGGTTCTCGTCTCTCACCGGCAAGGTATCTTAAAATGTGCGTTCAGGCAGACCCAGGAGTTCCCCTTTTCCTAGCTCTTTGCGAAACAGTTTTGAGTGACTGTTCTACGAGGATATACAGCCTCGATGTGGGCACTAGCATCGAGGTTGTATATCCTGTATATCCACAGCACGTGTTTTTTTTATCGCATGTACTTTCTAATCATTCTATTACAGTTTGGTCTGGATCGTTAGCCAATGTCATGTGGATGTCATTCTACACTGTTTTTAATTATATTGTTCTTCACATGGAACGCACAATTTTCGCGTATTTGATGAGTGGGAACAATCCATTTTTTGCAACGTCGGAACCGTGACACGACACGTGTCACACGATCCCACAGCCCCGAAAAGGTGTGACACGTCGTTAACGTTTCAAAGTAGAGGAAAAGTAGATCTCCAAGTTTTTGTTGTTAGCGTTTTTCTAAAATCGTTCGAAATACAGCGGCCAAAAACATTCTCTCAGACTGCTTCAGGTGGCGAGCAAAAGTGATAAGTAGCGGCAAGTGAGGGTAGACATATCGGGGAGGTTAGACCAGTATATTTGTGGACTCGCTGACGTGCTTGAGAGATCGGCGAAGAAATTTCGGCGGAGAGTCGTTGGATACACCGCCCTCAAAAAGGGGCAGGGCGAGGGGCGTGCCGAGGACAAGATGTCCGGGTCCCTGCCTTCACATGGAGGCATCGCATTTCTAATCACTTTCCTTGGCCCTGCAGCTCTATCCTAAACTAATTTCTATCTTGAAGTAAGAGTCAGAATCTTGCTCGCCATATCTGGAGGAAAAGAGTTTTCAGCTGCAGCGCCAAGGCTTTCTTCAGATCCTGCCACATTGCTCGGTACTAAGGCGTCGTCCGCATTTTCCGACAAGCACAGCAACATCTTAGCGAGATATGTCTTGACAACAACGCGACCATCCATTAGAAAGTTCTTCAACATAAGGAGAATTGTCCGATCCTTGGAAAGAGAGGACGGTGAGCCGGTTTTGCGCACAATTACGGATAAGCCTTCAATGTAGAACTCCTGACTGGAGTCACCCATAGTCTCTAGTTTAGTCGAAAGAATTGTGGTGAAAATTGAAAGAAACTAGAGACAAGAGCGACGTTCTCCT
>OX375867.1:71739919-71826215 GCA_947359475.1 Heligmosomoides polygyrus bakeri
GTTATTTGTCCGATGTTAGCCTCCCGCAATTCGTACACTGGCTAGCTAGCCGGTTTAATCACCCAAGTTTGCTGTGCGGTTGCCAGTTGTCCAAACGAAGACGCTTGACAGTTGTCCACCAATATTGTTTACCATTTGCCATCGACTGCCTGACGTAGGGTGATTTCGAAAGAGGTCTCTTCCCAATACGTGTCTAGTGGTCATACTTCAGTGTTCTTTCCCAGCTCTCCTGTGTGGTGCAACTTTCCACTATTTTCTGCCATCGAAATCCTTTTCCACCGTTCAGTATGGCAACAGGTTGCTCCGTTCAGCACTTTTTTTGCTATTTTGCCTCACATAAGCCGTTTTTTATTTCAATTTGCCTCTATGTTTGCCGCCATACCTTTTCGAAATCACCCTACGTCAGGCAGTCGATGGCAAATGGTAATCAACATTGGTGGACAACTGTCAAGCGTCTTCGTTTGGACCACTGGCAAGCGCACAGCAAACTTGGGTGATTAAACCGGCTAGCTAGCCAGTGTACGAATTGCGGGAGGCTAACATCGGACAAATAACCCTTCCTCTTTTATATATGGGGGATTTTCTTTCATGGTGAATTTGAACTTTTGGAAATAATACATTTTGGAGCTAGAAATTTCTGGGGGGCAGTCGTTCGGTACATCGTGTTGCCCGCCGCCCACTTCCCGCCCTGCCCGCACCGCCCTATTTGGACAAGTTTGCTGCTCGCGAAACCGTCGTTAATTGGCGTGACATCGTCCAAAAACCTAACAACTGATAGAAGACGATTGGGAAGCGCATCTCGGGGAACTCTGAAGTCATTTTCCAGTCGGCTCGGTTATGGAGGCAGTTGAGGAAAGGAGAACGTCGCTCTTGTCTCTAGTTTCTTTCAATTTTCACCACAATTCTTTCGACTAAACTAGAGACTATGGGTGACTCCAGTCAGGAGTTCTACATTGAAGGCTTATCCGTAATTGTGCGCAAAACCGGCTCACCGTCCTCTCTTTCCAAGGATCGGACAATTCTCCTTATGTTGAAGAACTTTCTAATGGATGGTCGCGTTGTTGTCAAGACATATCTCGCTAAGATGTTGCTGTGCTTGTCGGAAAATGCGGACGACGCCTTAGTACCGAGCAATGTGGCAGGATCTGAAGAAAGCCTTGGCGCTGCAGCTGAAAACTCTTTTCCTCCAGATATGGCGAGCAAGATTCTGACTCTTACTTCAAGATAGAAATTAGTTTAGGATAGAGCTGCAGGGCCAAGGAAAGTGATTAGAAATGCGATGCCTCCATGTGAAGGCAGGGACCCGGACATCTTGTCCTCGGCACGCCCCTCGCCCTGCCCCTTTTTGAGGGCGGTGTATCCAACGACTCTCCGCCGAAATTTCTTCGCCGATCTCTCAAGCACGTCAGCGAGTCCACAAATATACTGGTCTAACCTCCCCGATATGTCTACCCTCACTTGCCGCTACTTATCACTTTTGCTCGCCACCTGAAGCAGTCTGAGAGAATGTTTTTGGCCGCTGTATTTCGAACGATTTTAGAAAAACGCTAACAACAAAAACTTGGAGATCTACTTTTCCTCTACTTTGAAACGTTAACGACGTGTCACACCTTTTCGGGGCTGTGGGATCGTGTGACACGTGTCGTGTCACGGTTCCGACGTTGCAAAAAATGGATTGTTCCCACTCATCAAATACGCGAAAATTGTGCGTTCCATGTGAAGAACAATATAATTAAAAACAGTGTAGAATGACATCCACATGACATTGGCTAACGATCCAGACCAAACTGTAATAGAATGATTAGAAAGTACATGCGATAAAAAAAACACGTGCTGTGGATATACAGGATATACAACCTCGATGCTAGTGCCCACATCGAGGCTGTATATCCTCGTAGAACAGTCACTCAAAACTGTTTCGCAAAGAGCTAGGAAAAGGGGAACTCCTGGGTCTGCCTGAACGCACATTTTAAGATACCTTGCCGGTGAGAGACGAGAACCAGCCCCACTAAGACCGTTATCTTGAATTGTAATTCCGTACCTGTTCTACTTCAACATCGTGTAGATAATTTGTTGCCGAAGGCTTATTTATTTTGCTATCTACACTTTGTTGATATTGAATTGATTATTTTACATTGCAGTTTATTGCGGCCTACGTTTCGGCTTTGTCGACTTCATCAGAGCATTATGAAGTGGTCAGAGTAGTTCATCGTCACTTTAGCTGGATGAAAGATTGTGAATCTTTTAAACCCATCGTTCTCCAGCTAGTGTGACGGTTTTTATATTCTCTTCCTTGAATTTTAGCTCTTGACCTGTTGAAGCTTAAACGAACGACATTTTCCATGATTTTTTCACTTGAAATAATAGTTTGCAGCCAACTGTATTTTTTAACGAAATTTAACGATTTACCGGAAATTTAACGAAAATTTTCCGTTAAAAAAAATTTCGCTAAAAAAATTTAACGCGCATAAATTTATGTGCACCCCTGACGGAGACCACGAAGGACAACGGATGCTCCGAGTTGTAGACGGCACCTGTCGTGCCGCAGGGGAGCCCCCGCCCGTACATCGGTGGAGGCCGAGGTCCCCTCTACGGCCCGAGCTGTGGCATATTGCATCCGCGGCTCGCGACCAGTGGGCTTGCACTGCCACGCGGTTATTCTTACCCGATAGGCCCTTAGCGGATCTTGATTGCCGCGTGCCCTTTTAAATGTGACCTTACATTCCCACATGATAGCGTCTCTTTGTACGTTGACTTCCTCCGGAGGAATCCCCGTTGGTCGAAGCGTCCCCCGACCCCCGGCGATCCCTCCATTTGCGACGCTGCTATGACCATTGACTTGGCCCGGATAACTTGGCAGACCAAAACACGAGTTTAGACTTTGGACCTTTTGAATAACGAGTTTATATTGGCTACTTGATATGCCACGGATCTCCCTCGATAGAGAGCCTTGGGGCTCTCTTGTTAAGAGGGATCTCGGGCTGCTTGTCGCAGGGCCACGTGGCGCGTCCCCGGGTGGTGGATAGGGGAATTAAACGCGAACCAAATGCGACCGTGTACTGCCCAGAGACGCAGGTGGGATGCAGGGGATGGACTCCTTGCCCCTGCTGTGTCGGGTCGACGCGTTCCTTCTGCGTGGGAGCGGCATGTTCATGCACAGTGTGCGTGGATGTGTCCGTGACTGCGCGGATTGTAACTGTGTCGGCTCGGCCAAAAGCTTGCACTCGGTAGACTGGGAGTACATCGTAAGGCGATTCGAGGCCGCCTCAAAAGTCTCGCCCCGTCCCTTCGGGCAGTCTGGCTGGCTGCCCGGAGTTCTTCGCCCGCACGACAGAGCCTGACTAGCTACCCATGTTGTATGGAAGTCAAACACAGCAGCACTAAAGGGCCTCATTCCCCTGACCCCGAAAGAGCCCCATTTCTGCAGCGATGGGAAGGACGAGTACGGAGAGGCTGCTAAAATCTCAGGGCCTAACCAGGCTGCGCAAATTGAGAAGGACTAGGATGACGATCTGTACTTACAACGCCCGCACACTTGCATCGGAAGCATCCGTCGAGGACCTGATGATGCAAACCAGGAAGATCAAGTACGACGTCATCGGACTGACCGAGACGAGAAGACACCACCCCCTACACGCCGCCTACGACTCCGGAGAAGAACTGTTCCTCGGAACATGCGACAGCAGGGGAGTAGGCGGCGTTGGTGTCCTCGTCAACACGCACTTGGCCATGAACATCGATTCGTACGAGTCTCTGACAACCCGAGTCCGACGTCTGCGACTGAAGCGATGTGGTTCCGTGCCAGCTTTGACCGTATTCGTCGCGTATGCCCCAACATCCGACTACGACGACGACGAAGAGGTCGAAGCCTTCTACGTGGAGCTGGAGAAGTTCTATAAGGAAGATCACACCTTCTACAAGGTGATCGTCGGCGACTTCAACGCCAAGATCGGACCGCGAAGGTCGCCGGAAGAACGTCACATCGGAACCCACGGTTTGGAGTGGAACGAGCAAGGTGAAAGGCTGTCTGAGTTTATCATGTCGACCAAGACCATCCATGGAAACTCGCAGTTCCAGAAGCCTCCCTCCCTACGATGGACCTGGGAATCTCCAGGTGGCCAGTTCCACAACGAGATCGACCACATCATTTTCAATCGCAAGTATTGCCTGACCGACGTCTCCGTTGTCCCCAAGTTCTACACGGGATCGGACCACGCCTCCTTCGCGCGAGGTTTCGCTTTTCGCGTCAAGGAGAGAAGGCCGCGAAGTTCAAGAAGAGGAATCCCAGAACGACCATCAACTGGGACCTTTACACCTCTCTTGCCGGCCTTTGGGAAGATGCCGTCATGGACAACATCGACGAGAAATACGACCGCTTCGTGCACCATCTCCACGATAGTGCTAAGGGAGCCGAGAGCTTGAAGACCACCAAGAGACGCCTGTCTCCGGAAACTCTCGAGCTTATACGCCAGCGTGGAGCAGCACGAGAGTCAGGCAACTACCAGCTGACGTCCGAGCTTGCGAAGCTATGCAGAGCGGCGATAAAGGAAGATCTCAAGGAGAGAAGGGCGGAAGTGTTGGCTGAAGCAGCAGAGGCAGGGTTGAGCATCCGCAATGCCCGCCGAAACTTCGCCAACTTCAAGACCAAGATGACCGCTCTCCGACGTCCTGACGGAACCGTCACCTCTTCCAGAAGGACCATGGAGAAGATCATCCACGACTTCTACTCCGATCTCTTCGATAGCCACGTCCACCTGCCCCCATGCCATCTTCCGCAGGATGGATACGTCGTTCCCTCTGTTCTCCCTTCCGAGATCCGACATGCCATCTCGTCGGTGAAGAAACGTACAGCACCCGGCCCTGACAGGATCAGACCCGAACACCTGAAGAACCTCCCGCCAGCGCTCATCAACACCCTGGCGCGGCTCTTCACACGATACCTGTCGGAGTGCAAGGTTCCATCTCAGTGGAAGACCAGCAAGACCGTCTTGCTGTACAAGAAGGGAGACGTGCACGACATTGGCAACTATCGCCCGATCTGCCTGCTGTCCGTAGTCTACAAGCTGTTCACTCGAGTCATCCTGAATAGGATCAGCAGAACGCTGGACGAAGGACAGCCACGCGAACAAGCAGGATTTCGGAGAGGATTCAGCACGATCGACCACATACACACCATTACGAAGCTCATCGAAGTGTCGCGAGAGTATAAGCTGCCGCTGTGCCTTACGTTCATCGACCTGAAGAAGGCATTCGACTCCGTCGAGACTGAAGCGGTCCACGAAGCCCTGCTCACTCAGGGCGTTCCTACTCAGTACATCAGAGTCCTTCGAGAGCTGCACAGTGGATTCACGACCAAGATCTCTCCATTCTACAACGACGTCGTCATCGACGTAAGGAGAGGGGTTCGGCAACGGGATACCATATCCCCGAAGCTCTTCAGCGCCACCCTCGAAAACGTCATGCGCGAACTAGAATGGGAAGACATGGGAGTGAAGGTCGACGGCCAGTAGCTGCACCATCTTCGTTTCGCTGACGACATCGTGCTCATAACACCGAGCATCAGCCAGGCGGAGCGAATGCTGGCCGACTTCGATCGTGTATGTGGGAACGTCGGACTGCAGCTGAATCTTACGAAGACGATGTTCATGAGGAACGGACAAGTTTCTGATGCCCCATTCTCGCTCAACGGAACGAACATCTCCGAATGCTCCAGCTACGTGTATCTGGGTCGCGAAGTCAATATGGCCAACGACCTAGCGCCGGAGCTGAGCAGGAGGAAACGAGCGGCTTGGGGAGCTTTTAAGAGCGTCGAAGAAGTCGCGAAGAAGACGAAGAACGTCCGACTCCGTGCCCACCTATTCGACTCTACCGTTCTTCCTGCCCTAACATACGCCTCAGAGACCTGGGCTATGCGAAAGCAGGATGAACACGCGATCAGCGTCGCGCAGCGTGGAATCGAGAGGACGATGCTCGGAGTGACACGACTCACGCAAGTGAGAGAAGGCCTCCGGAATTCCGAGCTTCGCCGACGTTCGAAGATCAGAGACGCTGTCGCGTGGGCCAAGTTGTCGAAAATTAAGTTGGCCGGCCACGTAATGCGCTTCGTAGACACCCGCTGGACGAGAGCCGTTACCGACTGGATTCCGCGGGATGTCAAGAGAACACCGGGACGCCCACCAACGCGTTGGTCGGACTTCTTCGTGAAAGCCCTGAACGGCCGATATGACGCTCTTCGTGTCCCTCGAGCGAGGAGGATCCATTGGACCAGTCTGGCACGCGACAGGGACGAATGGAGACGCTGCTGGCGCCCGCTCGAGCAAGTCGATGATCAACGGGACGACAGGTGATACTTGATATGACCGACATAACATTAGCAAATATGAAGACGACCTATACTACGTGTTACGGGCCAGGCTGCACCCAAACCTACTGAGGGAATCAGGACCGCGACACGCGGAGGTTACCTGGCCCAGGTTCTGTGGCCTGCGCCAAGTCAGGACCGATGAGGCCAGGCAGAGGCCCCGCGTTACCTGTGGGACGACGACGGCGATGATGGCGACGACGGCGACGGATCCTCGGTTCACTGACGACGGCTGGCGGCTACCGGCGACGATGACACTTGACGACCAGAGCGACCAGGAAGATATAGCTCGACGGCGACGAAGTCGGGATCCAATCGACGGATGGGACTCGCCCTCAGAAGTAACGGGCAACGGCGACGACGTAGCCCGGTCGCTCAGCGGGAGCGGTGGTGGCAGGACTGGCGACCAAGCCGGTCAGAGACGAGAGAGGCACGCACCCTTTGCGTCTCTGCCGGCTTCTAGAAGCTTCGGCGGCGGCGACGTGTCGATCGACGCGTTTGACCAGGTTTGACCAGGTCGATCGACCGGCCCGGCCAAGCGACGGCGACCTGTGAGGACTTGTCGGACGCGAGTCACGACAGCACCTCGTTCCCTGGAAGTCCGCGACCGTATCCTCTCGGCCATCCTCTGTCTCCATGGTGGTGAGCGGTACACGTCAATGTTCCACTTCGGTTACTGTACCGCTAAGAAGCAAATTGCGAGATCGCTGTAATTCCGCTACCGTTGCAGCCCCAAACCTTTTGCAGGTTAGATTCTAATCACGACGTGGTAGTTCCAGACGTCTGTTTTGCTTCATCGGCCCGTGCTGAGTGATACAGTTTTTTAACGTTTTTGACCAACCCAGATGTCCGCAGGAAATTTGAAAACCACTATGGTGCTTCTCTTACAGTCCCCCACAACCCTCAGTAGGTCACTTTCAGAATTGCCACGAGACGCTCATTGACCTTCCTTGTTAGTGAACATCCCTAACGACAACATAAAACGGCAGCTAGTTCGGAGTAGACTCTATGATAAGCAGTGTGTATTGGAGAATTGCATTGTATGTCCAACTGGAAGACTGGGGAACTGCCCAAAGACATCAGCAATTTCCGAGATCGTGTGCTTGGCCTGCAATGCAAAATATATAGGGGAAACGGGAAGGATTCTGGCAGTACGTGTAAAGAAACACCTAGCCAGCAAAAGACTTGGATTTTTTATTTATTTATTTATTTACCAAGAAGTCCACTTGGGAAACATAGAATTAATGCGCACGTATTTGAGATGAAGTGTAGCGCTTTGGCCGTTGAGAGAGAGAGATCGTCAAGGAAAGCGTTACAGGCGTTCTGGATTTTTAGTAGAAATCCAGTAATGAACAACCGAAATGAGTGCCCCTCGGTTACGAGTAACTTTTTGCCATTTGTATCTCATTCGGCGGCAATCCCACTGAGTGGGTCTCATTTACCTCTACGGGCCAGATCATACTTCTACTTCGCCAAGCGACCCGACGCCACGTATTGTGGCCACTTGATCGAGCGACGCGATCGATCAATTTGGCCACTATAACTTCCATCGCGTCGCTCGGCCTTGTTTAGTAAGCGCGCGACGCGATGCATGCGTAGTGGCCAAATTGATCGAGTTAGCCCTAGTTTATTCTTCCGCCGACACGCGGCGCCGCACCACGATGCCATAGATATCGATTTTTCGCACCGTCCGGTCGATATCTATCCCGACCATCGTGCCGCGCCGCGCAGCTGCGCAAGTGTAAACTAGGGCTTACGTGATTGATCAATTCGGCCACTACACATGGCATCGCGTGCGCGTCGCGCGCACACTAAACAAGGCCTAAGTGGGGCCCACTGGCCTTCTAGATTGGGCGAATACCAGCCCTTAGCCCCGATTATACTTCTGGCGCCGAGCGACGCACGTGAAGTGACTGCTCCTATGGAACATACCACCCTTTATTTATCACATGTATTTATTCTCCGAAGTACATTATACAATATTACGTCGTGAGGAACAGATTTCGAGAGTTTTAATCCAAATTGCTTAATCTGCGGAAGCGTAAATGAAACCAATAGCTAATGGTAGACCGCTCGATACCGTTAACTGTCCGACAGCAATAATATTGCCTCGATTCCTTTAGTCATTCTCCTTATCCCCACCCCCTCCCCGCCAACACACTTTACCTTTGTGCCGGAGAGAAATAAAAAGAGCTTAGAAAAGGCGTAGTGAGACGCGCACACTCGCCGAACGAAGCCTTTAAAAAGTTGGGATGGGATTGTGCATAGCATATTTAAGTCGCTAAAAACAAATTCAGTCATCCACATGCTGCTAGCTTACAAAGCATATGTTCGGCCTGTGCTTGAATATGGTACCACTGTGTTTAGCCTTAAGTGTAAGCGTGAAATCGCTAAGCTAGAGTCTGTGCAAAACAGTTTCACAAGAAAGCTCTGGATAAGAGTACACGGCTGTGATTACACCATCACTCCCCGTGCTGCTGAAAGGAACAAGATCTTCAAGTTGCAGTCTCTTGCTTGCCGAAGAGGACGATACGATTTAATTACAATGTATAAGTTGATAAATGGTACTTCGGGCCTTCGCCTCCGAGATTTCTATACTGTATCACCTTCCAGCACTAGAGGCGGTCAAAGTAAGATACAAATACCAAGAGCTAGAACTAATGTAAGATCGGCTTTTTTTACACATCGGGCTGGCTCTGAGTTCCTAAAGTTCTCTAAGAAAATCGTTGTGCCAAATTCATTGAGGCAATACAAAAGGCTTATTGGCCGGTATCTCCAAGAAGCTTCTTAATGGATTGCCGAGTTTGTATTAGTTATCGCAATCTGTGTTTTCCTAGTCATTAACATGATCTTGTCTGTTTGTTTGTTTGTTTTCGTTTTAACCTGCTTGATTGTTCACGTACAAATTAAATAAATAAATAAAAAGTCTTCTCACGAATGCTGTGCAAAGAATGATCTGTGGAACGTCTGCTGGATTTGGACGCACGTTGTACGATATCTTGTCACGTGTTTTGAACCCGGACGCATCTTGCATAACGTCTGTGACACATTTGCCTCGACGCACGTGTAGCGACGCTGCCACGACGTCTATGATCTCTTCTGCACCCCGACACTCTTGGCACGACGTTTGTAGCACGTCTTCTGAAGCCCGATACACGTTGGACGATACTGATTAAACCCCTTGACTGATCCCCTTCACTGGTCAACCCTTTGCTGGTCCCCTTTTCACTGGTCACCCATCGGTGACACCACTTCTGAACCCAGAAACTCATTGCGCGACATCGGTGACACTTCTTCTGAACCATGACACACATTCCGCGACATGGTTGACACAGCGTCTGCACCCTGACGCCTGTCAAACGATGACTCGTCTTCTCAACCCGATCGTCCTTTGCACGACATCGACGACACGTCTTCTGACAATCGCGACACGGCGTGGGTGACACCTCGTCAGAACCCGGACGCCTGCTACTCCACGTCTATGAAAGGCCAGATGGACCGATGGAAGAACGGATGGACAGACGGACGGACAGACGGACAGACACAACCGCTTATTCTTTTATATAGGATAGTAAGATGATGTATCAGAAAAACACAGTGGCACTAAACGGGATGGTGCCTGCTATACACCGGTAAGGTATCTTAAAACGGGTAAGTTAGAGCGGCCACACCCCAGAGTTCCTTCCCTTGCCCAGCTCTATGCTCTCCTCCGCGTCAGCAAAGGAAAGCACAGAAGCCGTTCTGATGCTATTCCCTGCAGAAGAGAGAAAATTATTTCGTAGCAAGTGCAGCCTTCGGTTGCCTTTCCGTCATCGATTCGAAGAGCTTTTCAACGTCGTCCCCAGTAATTAACACCTGAAATTCTAAAGAGTGCAATTCTGCAAGTAGATGTCGCTCCTTCTGGTTGGAAAAATCTCAAAAAATTGAAAACCTCTCACTGACTCTAAGATTGCGGACAGAAAATCTTTATTTTCACTGTAGATACAACAATCAGCATTAAAAATTTATTATCCAGTTCCATTTTCTTAACTTCAGGAAACGAAAGTGCTTGTAAGTCTCTACATTGTCGCAGCCAGACCTGGAAAAAAATAACTTATTAATAGGTGCAAACATCATCTAAAAACCTGAAATTGGAGAGGATCCTGCTGTTCCGTCTCCATGTCCTATTTCGGCAGCACTTCGAATTCGCTTCGCCGTCTGTCGACTTATTCTCAATTCCGACGAGCTCGTCCTGTGTCCGTTCACAACAACTCGTCATCGATCGTCCTAACTTGCTAGGCTTCTTGTGGCTGGGAGCCGAAATCGCTTAAGCAGCTAACGGCAACGGTGCATCAGTTTCTTAAGTCTCCTTTCGATTTTCGGATGAACACTCCTCTTTCCGCTCTTTCAATTCAGATGCGTCGTCAGCCTCAGAAGCGGCCGTGTGTTGATTCTGCGTCTTCTACGGCAGTGGCAGATCTGGACGAGACTGTCCAATCAATTTTATCAGATGATTCTATTCCTGTCCACCTGAAGGCTGTAATTTCATGCTTGTTGGAGGATCGCAAGCAGTTACATGCGATGATGAACCGCTGTCGTTAGCTTACTCAAGTTATTGATACTCTGAAGCCGGAAATCAGCTCTCTCAAAGCTGCGCTACCTTGTTCGGTGGCTGCCGCTCAGCCTTCTGATCAGCCTCATAGTGTTGTTCCTAAAAGTCTTCCTCGTTTTACTGGAGCTTCCCGCTCCTATGAAGATATTGTCATTATCACTCGCGCGGCAGTGCTGAGCGGCTGCATTTCGAGTCGGCTCTCATCAGGACATCGTACTTCGGTTCCGTAGGTCATTTCTAATCTAAGGTGCCTACTTGCCTTTGAACGTTGTCTATTTCGTGATTCCTGTTCTCGTAGAAATGTCGGCTAAAGTCCTCCGTTCTAAAGCCAAGCAGAGCGCCCCAGAGACATCCCAGAGACCACAATGCAAGGTAGGTACAAACAAAGGGATGAATGTTGATGGCTCTTTAGATGGAGGATCGCCTAGAAAGAAGTCTGGAAATACGGCGGACGTCTGGTGATGAAAGCGATGGAGCTAAACAAAGACCCCGTCATCGCGGAGATCCTCCTTGGTCTATCCGAAAGAATCCCAAAAGACCTTTCGGACACAATCAAGGAGGAACAGCGTCGCAGGAGCATTGTAATTGCGAACCTTGAAGAAGCTGACGCTCAGCTCCGGCCTTCTCAGTGTCAGGCTGACCTCGAGTCAAAGGTCTTGTCTATTCTGGATCATGTCAAGGTGGAGTGTAGGCCCGTCAATGTTTATAGGATGGTACTTATAGCAATACTAGGCCTCGTCTTGTCAAGGTGATTCTTCCCACCTCCTTCCATTGGCGTCAGGCATTACGTAATGCGCATTTACTTCGTCATTCCAGTTACAAAGCTGTTCGTCTTAGGAAACGTATGACCTCAGAGGAGCTAAAAAAAGAGTGGGAACTGCGACAAGAAGCGCGAGCACGAAATAGTGAGGTCGAGTCTCGGCAATGGGTTGTGTATGAGGGTGAATTGAAAAGGGTATCCGAATTCCCCTTTCAAGAAACAGCGGGGGCGGCAACACAAAGTGCACAAAGTACATCACTTCGAAGCCAACCAATCGTTTCAGAACCATAGATCCGGAATTTCTGAGCTGTGTGTCCCTAAATGCACGAAGTCTTGCAAACAAAATCGAACATTTTCAACTTCTTCAGGTACGATGACTCCTGATTTGGTCTTTGTAACTGAAAGCTGGCTCAATCCGAACATCCTAGATTCTGAAATTGTTGGTGAGCTGCCTTACTTCTTATATCGTTGTGATCGTGGAGGGCGTGTAGGCGGGGGAGTATGTCTCCTTGCGAAGTGCAACCTGACAGTAGAGAGATTTCCATTAACGTATTCCCTGGTAGCGGACGTTCTTTGTATTAACTTTCTCTCAGCTTCTTCAGGATCTGATACAAGAATTGCTCTTGTCTATCGTCCTCCCAATTCAACTGTAGCTGACGATGAAGCGCTTATAGGGTTGTTAAGTGAACTTGTTTCTGATCGTCTCAATACTATAGTTGTAGGAGACTTTAATATTCATATTGACTGGAATTCCCTGCGCCCCCTGAACTCATCAAGCTCCAAGTTCCTTGAATTTTTCCTACAAGCTGGGTTTTCTCAACATGTATTCCAACCCACTGTCGGCAATAATGTATTGGACATTGTTCTATCTACCAGAGAGAATGTCTGTAATGTCTTCATCACGCCGCCACTTGCTACTTCTGACCACGCCATCATTATCTTTAATGTACTATATGACACCATCAATATAACGTGTCCTCCCATGCCCGACTTCATGAATGCCGATTACGATAGCCTCAATGCCTACTTTGCGAATGTGGATTGGTCATCTCAATTCAGTAACTACGCTTCCGTAGACGACTTGTATAATAGATTCTGCAGGGTTATCTACCACGCACACGGTATGTTTGTACCTATGAAGTCTCCTAAAGCAAACTCGATGATTTATCCGCAACACATATACAATTTGTTTCGTCAAAGAGAGCGTCTCTTTTCTGCTCTATCGAACCCTGCTATGAATGCAATATACATTAAAGTTTGCACTGATCTCAATCGCCATCTCAAAAAATTCCTTACAAATTTCTACAAACGACTAGGATCTCGAGTAAGGTCTAGACCGCTTCATCGATATATTCGGCAAAAAATCAAAGCTCACGGCTCCTTCCCTATCCTTGTGGACTCATATGTAGCGCGATTCTGTAATGATAAGGAGAAAGCCGATGCGCTTGCAAAACATTTCTGTAGTGTTTTCGTTTGTGATATTGGTATACCCTCCTGTATAAACAATCTAGGTGAACGTTTATCTTTTCCTACTGCACGCATCAGGGCATACCTTAATCTAGATGGATTCTATTTTGAACCCTATTACTTAACAAAGATACTTAGGAGACTGAAGCCCTCCGTTACGGAACCATATGATGGAATCCCACCAATCGTGTTCAAAAAGTGCTGCCACACCCTTGCTGTTCCTCTCTCTGACTTGTTTAATGTCTCTCTATGGTCAGGAGAAGTTCCTCACGCGTGGAAACACACAATTGTAACTGCGATTCCGAAACAAATCAGCAACTGGAGGATTGACAATTTTCGACCAATTAGCCTTACGCCCACTCCAATTAAAGTGATGGAAAAAGTTATCTACCAAAAGCTCCTAGAATGGGTCACGAAACACCGCTGGAGCAACATGGTTCCTTGCCGAATGCATCGACTACTTCAAACTTAGCCGTAGCGCTCCATGATTGGAGCTCAGCTCTCAATGCCGGAAAGACTGTTCACATAGTTTATATTGATTTTTCTAAAGCATTCGATAAAATTGGTCATAGTAAATTACTCAGCTAACTGCGTTCTCTCGGGGTCACCGGCTCTTTATCAGATTGGATCACATCGTATCTTTGTGATCGATGTATGACGGTTAGAGTGTGTCGCAGCTTTTCCTCGAGCCTTATGTGTAGGAGTGGTGTACCCCAAGGGGGGTGCTTTCCCCACTTCTTTTCATATTATATACATTAGAGCTTCCGACAATACTCAAAACTTGTCCCAAGATTAAGATTCTAATGTACGCAGATGATCTCAAATTGTATGGGTCTTTCAATAATAATGATAGTCAGGTGGTGTGTGGTAACCTCCAAAAGTCCATTGATAACCTAATGGTCTGGTTTCAGCAATGGAGTTTACCTGTTAATTCTGATAAATGCTCGGTCATGAAGTTTGGTAACTGTGCAATGGAACCACGGTACTATATCGACCATACCTGTATCACAGTGTGTGAGTCCAAGAAAGATCTTGGTGTGATTTTCGACTCAAAACTGAAGTTTTCTGATCATATTGATAGTGTTGTCAAGAAAGCGTACTCAGTGATGTTTGCAATTTTCCGTACGATTCATTGCTCGGATACCGGGTTACTGATCAGGCTTTATAAAACGTATGCTTGCCGCACCTTGAATACTCGTCCGTCATTTGGAGTCCAGGTACAAAAAACAAAATCAGGTGCATTGAGAAAGTCCAACGAGTGTTTACACGTCTACTATTCCGCAGGTCGTCAATCAGCAACGGTAACTATTTGCCTTCTTATAATGAACGCTTGAAGTTATTCTCACTTCATTCTTTACAGCGCAGGAGGACCGTCCTGGAGCTCGTTCTTTGCTTCCGCATTCTTCGTGGAGAGATTACACTGCAAGCAAGCAAGTTCCGAGTGTTCCGTCCTTCTGGGACAAGACGACGTTCCTTTATTCTTGATTATCCTAGATTATACCATCGGAGATTCGGTACCATATATAACAACAATGTCTTCCATCGATGTGCAAGATGGTTCCAATGTCTGGATCCTGACCTTATGGCACTGGAATCGAGTAAAATATTTAAGAGGAAGCTTAATGATTTGGATCTTCTTCGATTACTTAGAATTGAGGATTTAGCATTGTTCTAGACGACGTTGAATCATGGTTCATTTTCTTTTCGTTTCTATTGTTTAACTTTTCTTACCGCAGCCCTTCATATGCCTGTCTCGGATAAGCCTCGAAGTCGTTTTACAGTACGCGCAGCTTAGTTCACCCTGTCTGTGATCTGTGTTCCAGCTAGCCACATTCCTGTCATGAGTTCTGCTTCTCGTGTCATCCGTTTGCTTCATGCCTAGAGTCCAGCTCTTGGCTCGTTGCATGTCACTGGGGTATTTGCTCAATCGTCACTTCATCACTTTTGCTACATCTTGGATAAGAAAACCTGTGCAAGACGCGTTCACCAGTTACTTGTTATGACGCGTAGTTGCTTCCCCAGGGCCAGTGCCCAGCGTAAGTATTTAGTTTAATGAGGTGCCACCATGCGCCCGCGTTGGAATGACATTGTCAGTTGCGATGGATAACCCCTGCTGTGGAACTGCTGCGAGACAACTTGTGTGCTGTGGACGTGGTTGTACATGATTGGATTGAGACGCGACGTCGGTGACCCCACTTACATGCAATTAACCAGCGGGCTAGTTCTAGGCATTATAACTTACGGGAAACATCTTTTCGATACTCTTCAATGGATACCTAATATTAGGTTGTAACGAAATAAATGGCACTGAGCCACTGTAAATTTAAACAGTTAATATCTCGGCTTGTAGGCAAGTTTATTAATCGAAATAAAAACCATCTGATTCTACTCATCTTTGCCAACGTGACACAAGCTTTTTTATCCCAGTAGCATAAATTCAGAAGTTCTGGAATTGACGAAATCTTCGAAGGCACTTTCAGCATCCTGTTGGTATTTGAATATTCTCCCTACCAAGAAGTCGCCAAGATGCTTGAAGAAATGGTAGTCTGTTGGGGAGAGGTCGGGAGAAAACGGAGGATGTGGTAGAGTTTCAATGCTCAGCTCATTCAATTTCTGCAACGTCATTCCTGTTACATGGGGGCGAGCATTGTCGTGCAGAAGGAGAGCTCGCCTTCGGTTTACCAAGGCCGGCCGGATATGCTTCAACTTTTTCATCATTTCTTCAATTTCAATGCAGTACTTCTCTGCCGTGATGGATTCACCGGGAGGGAGGAAGCTGTGGTGAATACTGTCACCATTACTTTCTTTTGGTGCAATTCCGGCTTCGCAGAAACCTTGGGGCTCTCATCGCTGTCCATCCACTGTGCCGATCGTCGCCTGTTGTCGTACATTATCCATTTCTCGTCACAGGTTACGATGCGATCAAGGAATGGGTCCGTTTCGTTCCGTTGAAGCAGTGCGGACGAGATCTCTTATCGTCGGTTTCTTTGCTCCTCAGACAGCTCGTGAGGCACCCATCTTTCCAGCTTTTTGGTCTTTCCAATTTCCTTCAGATGCCGCGCAGCTGTGTTGTGACTGACGCCAAGAACCTTCGCTATCTCCCTGGTACCTTCGTGTGGATCCTCCTCTACCACATCTCTCAGCATGTCCTCATCAACATCACTACGCCTCCCACGACCTTCATGTTCTTCCAAGCTCTCATCTCCATTCCGGACTTCTGATACCAACGATACGCCGTCCGAATTGTGGAACATCCTTGACCGAATGCGGCGTTGATCCTCTCGTCCGCCTCCTTAACTGAAGTGCCCAGCTTGAATTCATACAAGTAAATGCCTCGGATTACCTTTTGTCCATCTGCAAAAAAGTCAATAAAACTCTAAAGTTTTCCCACTTTTACATAGAAAATTTGGTACTCGCCGGTAGAGCAAAGCTTGCGCTTCTAAATGATATGCCACGTGTTACGGTTTGTTCTTGATCAAACGCGTAAAGACGCGCCAAAAAAATGGCGCGAGCCAGTGCCATTTAATTCGTTACAACCTAATATTTGCAATTGGGTTTGAGGTGTGCTGATTTACTTAGTGTATTAGTGCTTGTATGTTCTTTGCGTCTGTAATTTTTGTTTTCGTTTGATTTTCTGACGAAACTGCGTCAATTCTTGCACTTACGATTGATTCTTCTAATATTAATGTTTGGGCACACCTTCGGTGTATTGAATAAATAAATAAATAAATAAATAAATAAATAAACCGTCATAATAAATAAATAAATAAATATTGAACGTGCTGGGTTTGTTGTCATTAATGGTGTTACTGAAAGTTTAGCGCTGTACCCTTCTACTAGAGTGATTCATGACCACAATGCAGTTTGTGAAATTATGGACTTTTTGAAAATCGATTGCTCTACTGTAGCTGTAACGAGAGCGATTCGACCCAAATCGCTCTCGTTCCATTAAAGTTATCTTGCCGGCTTCCTTTTTTGCTAGACTCATGCTCCGACGTGCTCTTCGTCTGCGACATTTCCGAGTTCGTGGCCTGTTCATCTGTCACTCCTTCTCCAAAGAGGAGTTGGAGCGTAGATGAGCAGAACGTGAACATAATTCTCAATATAATGGCCTACATGCAAGTCTCGCTCCTCTTCAAGCTTCCCATTCGGACAATGAGGTCTTGATTGAGGCTAGTTCTTCGTCTCCTGGGCTGTCTCAAAACGTTATTGTTAATTCCTCCTCCGATCAGGGAAACTAGTTAGTCATTTACAGCCCTGTGGAGATAGGATTTTTAAACTTCATAGGAATAGTTCTAGTCTGAAGTGTTTACTTTCTAATCAGAGGGGGCTAACTTGAGTGGGTCAAGTGCCTTTTGAAGGTTTGTAATTCTTGTGTTTATTATTGCTAACCTGCCCCTTATATGGTCCAATGTCTCTTCTTCGGACCCTAGGTTTGGGATGTTGAAGGTGACTAGGGGCTTCGATGACTCAACTAGGTCTTCTACGGACTTGGCCGTTTTTGTGATGCGCGTTTTCCACGGTCGTAGCGGTGCCAGTTCCCTTTGTCCTACAGCGAGAAGGAGTACGCAGTTTGTGAAAAACTAAATGATGTACCTTGGCTACTGCTTGTTTCACTTCGCCGTGGCCGCTCAAGTGATATGATGCTTGTGTGATGAACCCTCAACTAGATGGCTGAGTGTTGTACTTGTGAGGGAAGCAAGTGGTATTACCTTGGCTACTCTCTCAATCACTTCACCAATAGGGTGGGATTGAATGGTGCTGGCTGACAGTGATGTCCTGAAGTGAGTAAATGTACCCCAGGCTTGTATGTGTATGCTTTATTGTGGTTTACCTCGACCAGTGTTCTATCTTCTCCACTAGGCGGGGTTGGTTTGTGTAGCACGTGTGTAGTCGAAATGATTCCCTGAAGTGAGTGACTGTAGCCTTGACTTGTGTGTTTGTTGGTTTACTGCAGTATACCTCGGCTACTGTGCGTAACGCTTCACCGGGCTCGCAGTCTGCTGTTGCTGTATATGTTCCCTCGTAGGTGTACCCAAGTGAGGCTGTTCCTAAATTATGTCTGTTGCTTTGGTATTGATGAGGTGTTTGCTGCTTGTGTCTGTGTTTTGTGTTGAGTGTGTCGATGTGTTTGTGTGAGGCAGTAGCGAAAATCGAAAGACAAAATGTAAATAAAGGAAAGAAAGCAAAGCTTTTTTTTGTTGACTTGGCCCGGGTCGACGAAACGGGCTCAAGTAGGTTTTGTGATGTGTGGGAGTGACTGAAAGAAGACGGCCTGAGTGAAAAATCGGCCGATGCACCACTTTTCTATGTGCTGAATACCCTCCCGTCCTAGTATGTGAAGGGACCCGGGTGAGAGGGGGGGGGGGGCGGTGGTTCAGTGGATTTTATCTGCTGCAATCGGCTGACCTCGGGTTCCTCGTGGACGTCGGTACTAGGCACACAGAAAATTCCTCCGGTCCTGGCTGGTGGTTTCGGGCTTGTCGTCGACGTGGCGGAGCGTCCTGGGCTTCAGTGATGAGAAGCAAGACGAAGTTAGCGAATACCACAAATTGGACAGATACTTCCGCCTGGAACCGGTCGAACAGAACCTCAAACTTGGGTAATTAAACCTTTACTTAACGTTAGTTAACAACGTAACAAACGAACAACACAAATGGTTAATAACGAACACAACAATGAGTTAGTAAAAAGTTACTAAGGGTCCCCTAACCTACAGAGATCAGAGACAGAGAGGGGGGCCGGGGGGCAAGGGATGGAGGGACGAGGGCGCGTAGACGTCGGCGAACTGGCTCGTCGGCATGGCAGGCTCCTTTTATCCCGTCGTTGGCGCGCGATCGAATAGATGATCTGTAGATCGACTCCGGTGACCCCGGCCATGGTGCGTCAGCACATAAGTTAAGCTGCAACAATCCAGCCTCACTGAATAGCTGTTTCAGCCTGTCCCTTAGTGTAGACACTGATAGTGGTAATCCCGTAGAATGCGACTGAAACAAGTAGGATGAGTTGCCAATAGCCCTAAAATGCTTACTCCACAACAGGTGCTCCCGGTCACTGAGGCGGAAGGCCACTATAGTTCCCTTGGATTGTTGGTCCGTTTTGGACTTTCTGATATTGATCTCCCAAGTATTGCTCCCTACATGTGATATGTCTGAGAGTAGCAGCTGCTGCGCCTCGCTAAGTCGAAGTAGGGCTCTATACTGAATAAGCGCAAGTGTGGCAGCTTGTGTGATATTTTGATCCGTAGCTTGCAGTCCTACTTTTATAAAGTGGTCCAAGTCGGTGGACTGGATTTTGCTCCTATGTTGTGGAGGAGGTGTCGCCCTTCTGTCCGCTTGCAGTAGTGACGCCTGCAGCTCCTTAGCGGCACCCTCGTGCTGCCCAAAGAAGTAGTTGAAAGCTGCGGTCACAATAGGCATGGAACTGTGTTTGCCCTCAGCAGAACATTTAGCTAGATACATGTTGCTTGCCTGTGGTAACGGGATATTCTTCATATATGGGCCGTTTCTCCATGTATGAAACTTCTGCAGCACGGCTTTATAGCCTTTCAACGTTGCTGGCGCTCTGTCCGAATTGACGGCTTCGATTGTGATTTCGCTGATGAAGTGTAGTCCCATTTGTTCAGCTTTAACCCCTAGCGTTGCTGCTTCTTGAGATCTTGCAGCTGTATGACATTTGTTCAAGCTAAACTGTTGCGAATATGTGGCTTATAATGAATGATTTTTTTTCACTAGTTAGTTGGGTGGGTGGCTGGGCACACCGCTCAGTGCTAACGCAAGAGCCTGGATGACCCGTCGGCCAGCCTCCTCGAGAATTTCCCAATTCTCCTATGTCGAAAGACTCATCACGTGAACACGTGATGATCCCCTGGTTTCGACATAGGCTGCCCATCAGCCGGGCCAATGGAGAATTTCGTAATTCTCCTATATCGAAGATCACGCTGTCCCGTGATGACCCCATAATCTCGATATGGGTCTCCCGACGACATTTCGCAATGGCTCATAATACCACGAAGGTGGTGGCGTTGTTCTGTTGTACAGATAGGGAATTTCCGTAAGATTAGTTTTTCAGGAGTCTGTGAAAGATTCTTATGAAGTTCTCATCACTGATGCCGTCGTTGACAACAAATCTGTTAGGTTGATTCTTGTTTATAGGGCCCAGAATTGCGTATTTGCTAAATCTATCCAACTACGCAAAGTTATTAGCGACTCTTCTACTTGTAACTTTACTAGTGTGGTGCTTGGTGATTTCAATTTGCATGACATTGGGCAACATTTGAGTTTGCCTCCTCATACCTCGGGCTTGTCTAAGGAGTTCGCAGATTTGTTTAGGTCTGATTCGTTTAGTCAACTAGTTTCACAACCGACTCGACAAAGCTCCTATCTTGACCTGGTTTGTTGTAACTCTATTAATCTTGTTCCAAGGATTAAAGTTGATCCACCTATTGGTACCAGTGATCACGCTACCGTAGTGTTTGGGTTAAATTTTAAAACACTAGTTCCTTTACTGTCTTTCAGAAGGGTTATAGTCATGCTAACTATGCTCAGATTGAGAAATATTTAATGGATTGGACTGGATTGGATGCTTCGCTGCGGCTGTTACCGCTGACGCTGCCTACGAGTTGTTTTTGAGTGTTATACATCATGTTGTCGACACATTTGTCCCTCTTCGGATAACTGAGTCTAATCGCATTAGGCTCCCTAATTATCTTGATAGAATGATTCGTAAGAGGGATCTGCTTTGGAAAAGAGCTGTTCCGTAAACAATAGTAAAATGTGGGAAGAGTTTAATCATGCAAATAAGCGATTGCACAAAGCCAGTCTTAAGTTTGACTCCTATTTGGAACGCAAAATTGTGACTTCAAAGGACAATGCAAAACTCTATCGGTATTTAAACCGTAGAATTAAGGATCGACATACCTTTGCTAGTCTTATAGATGATAATGGCAAATTTGCACACACAGAATCTGATAAGGCCGATTTACTTGCTCGTGAGTTTTTAAATCCTATAGCACTTTCAGTCTGAGTAATCACGGCTCGAGCGGCGCCCTTTCTCCATCTAGGTTCCATAAAGAAGACATAATGGAAGTCATTTCTAGTTTTTCTTTATCGTTCTCTATCACTCCTGACTTCATTCCTACCTCTTTTATAAAGAAAATTCTTCATCTTATTGTTTTTCCACTGCAATACATATTGAATCTTTCTTTTGTTAGTGGTGAGGTTCCTGGCAGATGGAGGTATTCCTTTGTTTCTGCTATTCCCAAGAAATCTCCTTTTGATTCTCCTGGCAACTATAGGCCTATAAGTATTACTTCCATTTTCTCTAGGGCTTTTGAAAAACCCTTGAAGAAACACATTGTCCAGCATCTTGAAAGTCATCACATAATTCCGGATTGCCAACACGGGTTTTGGAGGGGAAGATCTATCGAGACAGCGTTGCTTTATTCAGTCAACGACTGGACAGCGTCTACTGAATTCAACAAAAGTGTTCATGTTGTGTACTTTGACTTTGCTAAAGCCTTTGATAAAGTTCCTCAATCAAGGCTTATAGGCAAACTGAATTCGGTTGGTCTCGATTCTTCGGTAGTACGTTGGATACGAAATTTCCTAGCTGATAGAACCTATTAAGTGCGAGTGGGTGATTGCTTCTCTAACATCTATCCTAGTGCTAGTGGCGTCCCACATAGGAGGAGTCCTTTCACCACTGTTGTATTTAATCTATTATTCTGATCTTCCCAGTATGCTTTGCTCATCTGGCGTCACTTGTCAGATGTACGCCGACGATTTAAAGATCTATACTACCATTGAGAACCAGCAGGATACTATTCGCCTCCAAGAAGCTATCGGTATGGTCAGTATCTGGTCAGTAACTAATGGTCTACCTCTCGCCCCTCATAGGTCACATGTGCTTACTATAGGCAAGGAATTGGGTGCAGTATACTATGTTGACGGCTTCAAATTGGACTGCGTAAGTTAAGTGCGTGATTTAGGCTTCTTCCTTGATAATCGACTTTGTTTTGATCGTCATATCAGGAGCATTTTCAACAAAGCTTTTTCTCGTACATACAATATATTTAATGTACTTAGAACAACGGACCCGCCCGTTTTGATCAAGGAGTACTAAACTTATGTCCGCCCTATAGTTGAGTGTGGCTACTGTTTTTAACCCACATTTGAAAAAGGATATAAGGCGCCTTGAAGGGGTACAAAATAATTTCACTAGAAAATTAGTGGCACGTTCTGGTATTGACTACCGTTTTATACCTTGTGGTTTGCTTAGGCGTAAAACGTTTGGTTTGCCTAGCTTAGAGAGCAGAAGACAGAGAAATGATTTAGTTATGGCTTTTAAAATTATCACTGGAAGAACGAGTATCAACTCTGTTTTTTTTTCTAAGCTATTATAGTTGCGCTTCTGTAGTCCCTCCTATCCGTGTTCCTGTTCCTCCCTGTTGTTTTAGTTTGCCTACTGCTCATTAGTTTGATCTGTTCAAGTGTTCGTTCATTCTTTTTTTCCATTATTCAATTAGTTCAAGTGCTCAGATGTTTTAACCCATCTGTTTTGATTGTTGTGGTTGTCTTACTACCTGTTCACGCATACGTTGTATGCGTCCATAAATAGTAATAATAACCTTCTGCTAAAACCAAGAGAGTACGACCCCCTCCAGAGAAGGCCACAGTACGACCCTCCTTGGGGAGCAAGCTGAAGATACGAAAGCGCGCGGCAGCCGCGGCGACCGCGACATCTGCATAGTGTGTGCTGCTACAATCACGAAGTCTAATGCTCTTGCAACTGTACAAACTTCCTTTGCTACTTTGCTCAGCTATTTTTGGGAGTGCTCCGGTGCACTTGATCAGAGAAAATTGATATTTCAAGGGGGAATTGGATGACCTAATTGAAGAAATAAACAATTGCGTCGTCGTTGTCGACTGAATTATAGACCTCAACCGGAATTTCCTGCCACCGTAATCCGGCGCGCGATTCGGGCGCGCCCCGTCCTTTAAACTGCCGACCGCGCGGCCCGCAGCGGACCCTCGCTAGACTTTAGTATGACGGGCAGAGGTTTGCCGATCTAATCTGTTCTGTGACTCACTCAATGATAGATATACAGGTTCCTTTTCAGGTAGTAGAAGCATGCCATGGACCGAATGAGTAGGGTTGTTAGTAGAAATGACTTCAGAGAGGTACCATAAAGCGGTTGCTGAAGGCGAAAACCAGGAAGTGCATATCTCCACGTTTGACTTCCCGTGTGCTTGCTTTTTCTAGTATTATGTTCATATATAAACTGTGCGGTTCAGTGGATTTGTGTGAATGCGTAACAAAATAGAGAGAAGGGAGGAACGTGTTTATCTCTTGGTAGACAGAAGTGAGTGCCCTATGGTGGGTTGGAGACAGGCCCCGCCCCTGCCGTCGTCGTTGGCGGCGACACTGCCAGCGCGACGACAAAACAAGGACATGATACAATACACACTTGGTAATACATACAGAAATAAATATGTGATCATGTCCTCGGGCGGTGACGCTGGTCGGCTGCTGCGGCGGCTGCTTGATCGTTGCTGGATGGCGTCGGCGTGGCAGTGGCAGGACGGCGACGGCGTGGCAGTGGCAGGACGACGAGGCAGCCGGCGGTGGAAGTGGCAGTGGCAGGAACGGCAAGACGGCGGCGAGGCAGTGGCAGGACGGCGAGACGGCGGCGAGGCAGTGGCAGGACGGCGAGACGGCGGCGAGAGGCGACGAAGAGACCTCAGAATCGAGGTCGCTTCGCTGGTATAAACGGCTTCCTGTGAGTGCAAAGTAGGGCGTTGTGGTCCAGACCACAACTCCCACACTTCATATCACAGACGTCCGCATGGGCCTCTTTCAGGCACCGCAGGCAGAGCTGCAGTCGCGATGCCTGCACCGTTCTTCACACGGTGTTAGGATATCGCGTGCACCGCGCCGTGTGATCGCTGTCGCGGTTCTCCTCAAACGTGCAGAAGGCACAGGACGAGCGCGGTGCACTGCGCTCCAGCTGTATTTTCATACCAGCTGAGAGCGCTTCCATCATGGTCTGCATCTTGTCCACCGCATCTTGCATCGCATCGAGCTTTGGGCCGACGTAGTGGAGAATGGTGGCCGCATCACAGGCGTCGATGTCTGCAGTCTGCTTGTCCGACGAGAGCGACATCTTGAAGATGCAATGCTGAGACTTCTGCGGCTTTTATACGCATTGGTTTGCCCTCCTCCTTTCGTTTTGCCTGTGGAGTAATTGTTGAGCGGCACCTTGAAAGGTAATGGGGCTCCACTAATGAGAGTGGGTACTCTGGCCGTAGAACGGTTTATGATTGTTTATGATAGCCGAATGACCAGATCGGCTTGATGCTTAGAGTGTTTGCAGAAGGGTAAAGGCAGCCTAGAAGTTATCGTGTCTAAGCCTGTATGAGATGCGGTTGTTTCAATTGGCAGTGATGGGCGAGTCCTTCGACCCGCGAGGTATACGCGGCAGCCGTGACAGCCGCGACAGCCGCTGGCGAAGGTTTTGAATTGCATGCCCAACTATACCAAACAGACGGGTGTGCGAACTGTTTTTGGAGGCGATAGTTTACTTAAATATTAGGTACCAGCTTCCTATTTTTGGGTGGTGGCATGGAGCCTGCAAGGGTCCGGACCACAAGGAAGAAACTGATGGTGAGAACGGTGGCGTTGCCGTGGGTTCACGTCATAGAGAGGCTACCCAGTTTTGGAAGAGGCGGCTGGACCCGCGGGGCATACGCCGCAGCGATTCGCCTCGCAGCTACCTATATGGTTTGGCCACTTTGCACTTCCAATTCGGCGCTTCGACGACCGACTACTCGGCCTGCAGTCTCCAGCCACCTCGCTCGACGGAAGCCGGAGTCAGCACTTGGATGGATGAGGGTACGTTTTTACGGGGGGAGCCCGGTTTTCACACCGGAGAGGTCTCCGCCCGCTGAGTCTCCGCCTCCGCCCCTTTTGCCCCGCCCCATTCGGACCAGTTGACGGCGCACACTGCCTGTATTAATTAGACGTCGCAAAGTGGAACATTCCTCTTCTCCCTGCAACTAATGCTGCCGCAAGATTAACGAGCTCTGCAGCTACTACTACGACTACTATCCTGCTATTATATTACTTCGACTACTAATGCAACGCCATTGTGAGCGTATGAAAAACGGTAAGTTAGAAAACGCTTTCTAAAAGTAACATATCCTGGTTGTGAAGGCTTTCATAATCGCTTCTCCGTATCCACTGCATTCGTTTGCTATTTCACTGAGGATTCTGTGCACAGATCTTTTTTGATAAGCAAAACGATGCAGAAGTATTTGTATTATGAAGAGGTCCACTACCTTAGCACCCATTAATCATAGTTTCACCTTTTAATTTGAGCTGTGATATTTTTTAAAGCAGCAGTGCCGAGTTCAAACCTAGAAAGGAGATCCATACCGGATGTCTTACTAAACTCTAAGCCCTACCCTGAAAGCAGCGAACTATATTCCTCTGCATTTCTAATTTAGGTGTGAGCGTGCTTAACGTTCTTATTTTAGAAGTTTTTTGACTCTTGGCGTTCTGATCATTCGGCAGGGTGCCCTCCCCTCCACTCTAGAGTTGCTCACAGTGCCATATTGGTCCCTCATTTAGACATTGGTCCCTGGATTGGAGTAATTGCTCGCTGGTCCCGGTGTTGGTGGGCGTCCCGGTGTTCTCTTGACATCCCGCGGAATCCAGTCGGTAACGGCTCTCGTCCAGCGGGTGTCTACGAAGCGCATTACGTGGCCGGCCAACTTAATTTTCGACAACTTGGCCCACGCGACAGCGTCTCTGATCTTCGAACGTCGGCGAAGCTCGGAATTCCGGAGGCCTTCTCTCACTTGCGTGAGTCGTGTCACTCTCGATTCCATCGTCCTCTCGATTCCACGCTGCGCGAGGCTGATCGCGTGTTCATCCTGCTTTCGCATAGCCCAGATCTCTGAGGCGTATGTTAGGGCAGGAAGAACAGTGGAGTCGAATAGGTGGGCACGGAGTCGGACGTTCTTCGTTTTCTTCACGACTTCTTCGACGCTCTTGAAAGCTCCCCAAGCCGCTCGTTTCCTCCTGCTCAGCTCTGGTGCTAGGTCGTTGGCCATGTTGACTTCGCGACCCAGATACACATAGCTGGAGCATTCGGAGACGTTCGTTCCGTTGAGCGAGAATGGGGCATCAGAAACCCATCCGTTCTTCATGAACATCGTCTTCGTAAGATTCAGCTGCAGTCCAACGTTCCCACATACACGATCGAAGTCGGTCAGCATTCGCTCCGCTTGACTGATGCTCGGTGTTATGAGCACGATGTGCAGCGAAGCGAAGATGGTGCAGTTGCCGGCCGTCGATCTTCACTCCCATGTCTTCCCATTCTAGTTCGCGCATGACGTTTTCGAGGGTGGCGCTGAAGAGCTTCGGGGATATGGTATTCCCCTGCCGAACCCCTCTCTTTACGTCGATGACGACGTCGTTGTAGAATGGAGAGAGGGGTCGTGAATCCACTGTACAGGGGACGATGCCTTCGCCACGTCTGCTGAATCCCGACGCACGTGAGACGACATCGTCGACGCTCGGCTCTATATTGCTACGGTAGTAGTACACTAGCCCCCACTATCCGCTAGACATTGAGGCGCAAAAAGGGGGGGGGTAGTCTCATAAAAAGTGTCACCAACACAAAAATAGAGGCAAGACACAATGATAATAAAGAAAATGAGCAAACGATACTATAGCTCTATTCTGTGCTCTCCTCCGTTGACTCGGAGGAGAGCACAGATTTGGGCAGGGGAAGGGACTCCAAGGTGTGGCTCGAGGGACGCGCCCATGTTAAAATTGCCCACTTCCTGGAGTTCCCTCCTTTGCCCAACTCGGAAGCAGATAAAACACGGAGCCGTAATCGAAACGAGGAGATAAGACTGCATTTACACTCGCTGTATGTAGCTACTCGACGCGGCAGGCCATGGTGACCCCCCTCCCCTCGACCCTATTTGCGCCGACTTTGATAGCAACCGTCTTATAATGCCATGAAGCTTAGGGCCTGCCATGCTCCGCGACGAGAGCGACTCGTCGCCCATGCAAAACATGCAGATCGATTAAAACAAAACGATCGCCGCGGAATCTGTTCATACAGAGCGCCGTCGCAGTCGCTCCCATCGCTCTCGCATTTTCTAAGGTTCTTTCAGAAATTCGTGCCGATTCACAGAACTTTCCACCGCAAAAAACTCTCTAAAGTGTAGGTCTCAACCAGCAATCGGGCCTTCTCTCACTTGTGTGAATCGTGTGACTACAAGCATCTTCCCTTCGATTCTTCATTTCGCAGCGACGATTACATGTTCATCCTGCTTTCGTGAGATACTTTAAAGCTAATGATGACGTCTTTTGTCTCCTCCCATCGCAGACAAGAAACGTCATCATTAGCTTTAGGTAAGCTGTGCGGTGCAGCCACAAGGCTCACATGGTCCCGCAACGAAAGTGTCTGATAAACTTACAACCGAAAAAAAAACCGTCCGAGTTATTCACCGTCGTTTCGGAGTGAACTTCAGGTAAATTGTTACGGGACCGAGTTGCCTATCCCTCTGCTAATCAGTCGCTGCAGCTAGTGATATTTCCTTGCATGCTTCTACGGCGCAAATAGGGTCGCGGGCTTCTGAAGGGCAGAAAGTCCCATAGAGCGTCGTAGCGTCGCTAATGTCCTTCATCCCTGGCTCCTACGTATAAAGCCTGTAGTAAGGGCGTTCCATGGCTAATAAAAACCGTGTTTGAATCGCGCGGCTGTGGGCGTTGCATCCCGGACAACTCGGACGGGTTTTTTTCCGGTGGTAAGTGTATCGGCGAGTCGCAACGAACTCCTAGAAGGTAGGAAAACCTTGTTCATTTGCGCGAAAAACCCGTCGGTGCTCCCGTGTGTTTCGTCACGAGCCACAGCTGCTAATAGGATATCAAGCTGGTATGGTGATAACACATCAACCCGCAAACGTCGGTATAGTTCTTACTAGACCCGACATTCTAACTAGGGTACGACGCTTGCAAACCGTTACCGTAAGAGAAATCGTTGCGGGACCCACGTCAGCGTGCCAGCGTCGATGCGCAAACACGGCCCCGCCACGAATGTTGATACAGTATTTTTTGTTTGAAAACGTGGTACCCTAGTAAGTAAGAATGTCTGGGCTTTAGGTGTGGGCTACCTTCACAGGTTCGACACGTTCTACGTTCACAGATTACATAGGAGTGTGACCCACACAGACAAAAGGACTAATACTTAAGCGAATTTCGATTCCTTACCCTTCTTAATCGGTTGCTTAATTACCAAAATTGAGGTAATATGATGAACGTACCAAAAGCCAGAAGGACGTTCTGCTACGGCAAGTGCCGTAAGCACACCAACTACAAAGTTACCCATTACAAGAAGGGTGAGGAATCGAGGCAGCGTAAGTTTTTCCTCACAAAGGATTAGATCGCTAATCTGTTTTCTTAACAGCCCAGATTCGCAGGCAACACCTTCTTTATCCTTTGAGCATGCAGCTGATTGTATGATATGAAAATGGTATGGATCGAACGCTGATCTCTAAACCTCGTGATGGTCTCGCAACGATAGGAACCTATAGAACCGTCAAATAGCATCTCTTCCTAGAAGGGTCCATCTAAAATCACCTCAAACAGTATAGTTTTCCAATCCTTAGCTCTATCATTGATTGCCATGGTGTTGGCCTGATGCCAGCACCAACACAAAAATAGAGGCAAGACACAATGATAATAAAAAAATCGTTATTTCAAATCGTTATTACGATAACGATTTGAAAACGTGATAACCTAGTAAGAACCTTTGTTTTTGAAGAGGATGAGATCACCGCTTCTGATCATATTGTTTCGTCATTATGTGTTACAGAACTTCGACGCTTGGTAATAATGGACTCGCGACTAATGTCAAGGGTAGCGACCAGTTGTCCGCCAAGAATTAGACTAGTTTTTCCACAGTACTCCTGCGGTCGTTGCGGGATCACGTGAGCTCTTCTACTCTGTTCCACACCACCTCAACTGACGGACGAGCTAGTCATAAGGATACCGCCCGCACTGCATTCGTAGTTTAAATTTCGGTCTGATGTTGAAGAGCAGGAATCATATGGATACAGGATACTGTCCTTTGCATGATGACTAAGTGGTAGTCCTAAGCAATTGTTATTACTGCAACGGTTTGAAGACGTGGTACCCTAGAACGTTTTTTTCAACGCATGTTGCATGACCACGATTTTAGAAAGACATAAAGGATAAAAAAATCGAGAGGAAACGATATGATGTCGCCAACAACCCGGGCGCTTGTTGAATTAAGATCGCTCTGTCGCGTGGTCCCACAACTACCAGCCGAGTGCTGTGGGAAGGCTCGTCTAATAGGGTACCATGTCTTTAAACCGTCATCGTAAGAGCAATCGTTGCAGGACCAAACCAGTGGTGGCATCAAGCCGAACGAGGAAGCCTCATGCTGTTTGGAAGGAACATTTTTGGAGGAAGTAGTCATGGTGATATGATGTGATGGTTATAGTACTAACCAGTTAGAATTTTAACGCTGTATCACTGGAACCTATTGCGTTTGATGGCATGTTAAATAGATCGTAAAAAGCCTTCGCTGTTGAGATGAATCCGAATTCCTTATCTCACAAAGAAAATAATATGATCCAAGGAAGCAGTCTGCAAGCTGGCCTGAATTGAAGCAGTGCTTTCATCTGGGTTCGTACGTAAGGTGTCCTTTCATAATCTCCAGACATCCCTTTCCCAGTACATCAATCTTGAAACTGGGCTCGTTAGTAAGGGTAACTTCTTCTGGCAAGAAACAGCAATGTGTTCTGCTGTGTCTGCAGTCGAACTAAGTGATATTAATCCGAGAAAATGCTTTGAAAAAACATGACGTCTTATCGTTACTTCTGTATCACTTGCCATTTGTCCCTTGTAAGGCCTATGTTATGCTTCGGCGACGCTATTGTCGGCGAAGTATAACATAGGCCTAAAGGTTTACGATCTTCGATCGGCGACCAGCCAGAGTTTAACCATGGGCGATTGCTGGCGAATTTATAGTCTTGGCATTCGATCAAGATTCATGATATGTTCATGATATATCAGGCGAGCAACGCGTCAGGGTATGCATGATTTGCGAAAGGTGGGACGGATTCGAAAGGCGTGTAGTAGACGTCATGCTATGTGTGTTGGGATTTAGAAGACGTAGCACAAACGTCGTACATTGTGCGTCCAGATTCAGAAGAGGAGGCCGTTGTGTGCGAATTCAAAACATAAGTTTTGCCGTAGAGGTAGCGGATGCAAAACCCGGTTTAAAAAAGCACAAACCGTTTTGTAGAGAGGTGACCCCCCCCCGGACCTATTTGCGACTGAACGTGTTTGACTTTAACTCCGTTTCTCCGTCACACATAGAAGCTGCCGTACGTTGGAAAATTTGCTTATTTTGGTTAGGAACAATAGAAGCTGTAGGTATTTTTTTTACACTAGTTTAGGACTTGATTGATGGTATATAGGTTATATGCCATTAGAGGATGTTTCATTGCTTTGTACCAGACGAGATTCGGGCTCGCACCCTTTCCCTTCCGGACAGGATGCCAGTCCTTTAGACCTACGCCATTACGCGATCGCACACAACATCCCCAGAGCTTCTGTTGTGTAAATTCGTACATTACGCTCCGTAGCCGCTCTCGTGGGTGCCGTCGCGAAATGAACGGGCCTTAGTTGCCTAGCATGTTGCAGGAGCATCGAATGAACCACTACTTTAAGCGTGAAGGGTTGTGGGCCGGCACAAAGCATGAGAATCCTCCTCTGATTGCCATCTGATGTCCGCCCAGGTCATCAGTCCGCAATGTACAGGAGACATTGAGTGAAGGTATCCTTCAACATTTAAAATTATGCCAGATATCAGCAAATAGGCTCGGGAGTTCACCTTGTACCAATTGGTTATCCGCTTTGTAAAAAGGCACATGTATATCCAATCCAATCAGAAATGGCCTAGCTCAATTCACCACATTGGTGAAACACACCGGCGCTGCATAAAGTTTTTAATTTCGTACAACACAAAACGTTGGGTAGCGTTGTACTACATGGTGCCCCCACGATCCTATTTGGTTCTCATTATCCTTACTTTAAGTCTACAGGTGATGGTTGTATCTCTCCTCGGGACTAGGTTTGCGCCTAGTGATTCGAATCTGTTTGCTAATTTACAAATTGAGTGAGGTGACCAGTTAGCTGAACTACAGTCAGCTAGTGCCCACGGTGGTGCTCTAAGGTCCATATAGGGAAGCGCGATGTAGGTGCGACGACGTCCAAGTAGGTTAATTGCTCGCATCCATCACCCGAGCTGAAGGGCGTGCAGGGAATGATAACTTCCTTATAGGGTCTTCGACGCCAGAAAAATAAAAACTTCAGGAAAAATAGCTTTTTTCGTTTCCGTGTAAGTCAGCCGTGTCAGGCAACACATTAGGAAAAAGTTCAGTGTGGTCTATTCAGGTGACGTGCACTATCGTTTTTGAAATAAGGAGTTTTCCCCTTAGTATTTACATTAAAATATCTTCACAAAAGGGGTTCTTCAGTCTAGGTAGAAGTATTTGCACATCTTTGGGGACAAGGAAATTGTACTAAATCTCCGTTGGAGCGAAACTCCACAGAGCTTCGTAGTGTTGTAGCCTCGACCAGGGACCACGACCATCTTCGGGGAAAATCTGTTGTTGAATCACTGAAAAGTCGTCAGGAAATTCGTACATCCAGCTATTCCATGGGTTGTTTCATATTTTTGTGGATGAAATCAATTCCCGACTGCTGACAATCCCTTTGTGAAATGTATGTTTTCCGTGGCTCCTAACTGCTCTCCTTTCCTTTGATCTTGAATACCGTGTTATCATCTTTTGAAGCAAATACTACGCTATCGAAAAATGTACCCGATATGCTCCCAGCTTCTGAAATCTTCGAAATCTGACTCGAAATAGCATAGATGAGCCAACCTCCTCGACTCTTGTTGTTGCGCACTCGGACAACTGATCTTCGATGGGTGGTCGGCGCGCCCCTTGCTCCGCCCCTTCGTATGGGCGGTGTGAAGAACACCGTTCCGCCCGTTTTTACATATCGACTACTTTTTGAGATGTGCCTCATGCATGCGTGGGGCACTTCGCTCGCCTATGGTTGCGTGCATTGATTTCGCAATCGCAGGCGAGCACAAAAAGAATTTTTGTTTACTGCATATGGGTACGTTGTAGTGATCCGTATGGGGCTATAATCGATAAGAACAGCCGATAATCGTTGGTGTGAGCGTGGCATTGAGCCCGCATTCTACCGACGGTAGGACGAATATTAGCATTTCTTTATAGTTAATTAGCATATATATGTGGAAGCAGTATGTACATATGGTGCCGTGACCCTCAAATTGAATTGCCTTTCGTTCTGACTCTGACTTTGCATAGGTACAAGGCGCAGTACATGCAGTAGGAAAGTAGTTTCCACAAGATGTGAAGAGCTGTTGTAACTGCGCAGAGAGCTAGTTTCGCGATTGTAAGGAGGATTACTGGTCCTGCTAAGTAGGTGACTGCGCTTATCGCTATTACGGAAGTAAGCGCCCCTAGAGCAACTTTTCAATGATTTTGGATAGTACCGATTAGGGGATCGATATTTGGCAGGGTTATGTCCGCGAACCATTGGTGTCGCAGTGCTACTCCGTGGGATTTCACTTCAAACATTGAGGAGTGTGGGGGTTCCACGTGATAATAGAGTGTCCCGTTTAGCAGGAAATTGGTAGGGTGTTCGGAGCAGTGAGCGCTACACAGCTCGTGCACATGAGGACTGTGGAAGCTTAGGATTACGTTGCTTCTCTCTCCTGAAGGACCGCATTTCACTAAGAATTGTTGCGCTTCGCAGGTTACTGTTACCGTCACCTGTGTAGATGACCGACACGTAGCTGTTAGGTGCTCCGAGTTCACAGTCATAACATCCCGTTAATTCCGTGGTTTGGAGCTCGCAGTTTTGGTTGATTACCAGCTCGTTAGAAGCCTGCAGGAATCTCGATTCAATCCTGATTACGATTTCTTCCTCGTCTGAGGTCGCGGTTATGGAATGTGAATTGGCAGAAAGCTTTGTGAACGGTGTTGTTAAGGGTAGCGTGTACTCCTTTTTGTCCCGTAAATTAAGGATAACATGGTCAGGGCACTGACAGTTGTGTGGCGAGTTTCCGCAATTACACCGTATGCGGTTCGTGCAGGTCGAGAATTTCGTCTGAGCTTGCTCAGTATTAGAGCACGCCACTGGAATTTGGAAATTCTGCGGTATCATATAAGCAGATGTGTTGTTGTCTGATGTGGCGAACCTTTTGTCAACGAGGTGGCCTATAGGTCTTTGGATCGATATAATCGTGACGTTGAAGTCGTCGATGTCTTCGGTTTTGTATGGTTGCAGCGAAAGGTTTTGCAGCCTTGTGATATTTTGGATCGTGATTTCCACTTCGAGAGTAGCAGTCGGGATCCAGTGAGGACAAGTGAAAACTTCGAAAACTTGTTCGGATATCGGTTTGTGGGCTATTCTGTAAAACCAGCAAGTGGGTAGTGCCAGAAAACAGCCGCATAATATCCCTCCGCAGCTATTTAGGCACCCTGAGTACCCTGGATACTTCGCCGCATGGCTAAGCTCGGGAACGGTCTCATTAGGGCTCATGCTTTCGCACTTCTCTGGTGTGCATGATCCGGCCTGAGGACATCGTTTTACGTGGTAAACCTCTAGCTTCGTCGGCCTTGTGAAGAATTCCGTTACTTTTGAGCATTTGAAGTCTACGGTCTTCTTCGTAAATTTCGCTGTTCCTATGGTCTTGTTTGAGTGGACTATTTCGACACACAATTCGGATCGTAGCCTGTTGAATAACAGTTCTCTGTTGTACTCAAGATGACATTGATTGTTATCGTCACACGCAAGCTCGGCTGAGTGTCGCATGTATCCATTCTGACATGCACTAGACGAGGATATCATTGAAAGAGCGCAGAGCAATAGCAGCGTTGAGCTCGGAAGTGGTGTCAACTCGAATACGCGAGATGGAGCGCTCGGTTCACAGATTTCTTCCTCTTTATCTGGTCGAAGAACATGGTTGGCTCGAGCCTTATCTTTTAATCGAACTATTGTCCATACAGAAGCCATTGTGGCTGCAATGATTACGTATGTTAGAACTGCTAGCGAGGGTATGGCTCCAGCTGGCTAGCAGTGTGGATTGCCCAGTAGAGTTTTGGATAGGAAGTACTGGTGATCGCAAAACTTTGGTCGTTCACACAATTTTGTGTGTTCACGTACTTGGTCATGTTCTAGGGTTCGTAGGCTGACGTTCAACCTTTGATGTGTTGGTGATATTGGAAGGATGTAGCTGACCGATCCGCTGGTGTCGTTCATCGATTGGCATTCATTACCAATGCACAGCTCGAACCAGCCGTTCGTCGGAGGCACAGTGACGATCCCTCTATAGCAAGAGACCATCGACGTGTTACTTTCCGCAGTAGCTGCGGCCACTACTGCCATAATGGTTAGGAACATCAGAGAGGATGTAAATGACGTTTTAGAATGCGCTACATTGGCTTCCATGCTTCGGAAGAATTCATAGGCTCGTGTTTTTGAGCCGCGGTAAGGATTTACTCGTCTGTGATTCGCATTGTTGTCGCTGACGTGAGTCACGTCCTCTGTGGTACCCTCTTGTACCGTTTCGGCTTCCGCCTGTTGTGGTATGCAATGTATTTCAAGAGGATATATTTTGTTCAATGGCCGTTGGATAATTTTGTGGTTTGGCATAAGTACTTTGGCTGATCTGGCTAGGCCATCTGCAGAAGACATGACCTGAGTGATCTTGCCATAGAGCCAAGACCCTCTAGGGATTAGGTCTTGCTCGATAATTACGATCTCGCCAACTTCTGGATACGTTCTACTCAGATGTCTTGGTTGCTTGAGAACCAGTTTCTGAGTTTCTCGCAACGATGTTAGGTATGATAGCTTCCAACTTTCCCAAAACTTGTTAGCGATGTTCTCAGAGTATCGCAATGCTTCTATCGCTTGTTTCTGCGATTGTATCAGGTCGGGATCGTAGGTTGGATCGTTGAGATCGACAAGGTTCTCGGATTCTGGTAGAGAGAACCTTAGGTTTCCTTGAAGGAAGTCCACTGGGCGTAGTGGAATCGTGGTAAGGTCATTCGAACGCGATTTTTCAGTGGTCTCGTGTTCAGGATCGCCTCAATTCGAGTAATAGCTGTGCACATATCGGTGAAGCTAAGCCGTTTTCTTCCAATCGATTTGTTGAACGCTTTCTTGACCGATCCAACCAATCGTTCCCATGCACCACCCATCCAGGGTGCACCGGGTGGATTGAATACCCACTTGGTTTTCTCAGTTGCACAGTATGACATTAATGAACTGCCTGTTGTGTGGTCGTTTTCGTACATGGCGGCAAGATGCGTTCACCTTGTTTGAAGTTGGAGCCGCAGTCGCTCCGCATGAGCTTTGGAATCCCTCTTCTAGAGGTGAACCGTATGAAACTGTTTAGAAAGGCCCCCGCCGATAGGTTTTCGACGAGCTCCAGATGGAGTGCACGTGTTGTGAGGCACGTGTACAGGCAGACATACATTTTTTCTAGCGACTTTGAAAGAAATGGTCCCATAAAGTCGCATCCCACGTTTTCAAATGGTTTTGACACCATTACTCTGTCAGAGGGAAGCGATGGCATCATTGGAGCTCCGAGTGGTAGTCCTTGATACCTCTTACAAGTTGGACAATTCTTGAGATACTTATTGAAGGCGCTGGGAGCTCGAGGGATCCAGAACCTTTGTCGGATTATCGCTAGAGTGTGGTCTTTGCCGCAGTGGGCATTTTCCTTGTGAAGCTGCTGGAGTAGTAATCGCACCAGCTCTGAACAGTGTGGTACGTAGATGGGCGATTTGGCATCAATGGGGATTGCGGCATTTTGCAATCGTGATTCGTGCCGAATTATTCCGTTACTATCAAGAACGATCTTTTTGTCGTGGAAGCGTTTTTGGAGCTCTTGGATGACTACGGCTCCTTGCTCTTGACGTAGCAGGATTTCTTCAGAAGTCCTGATGTCGTGCGAGGTGATTTCCTCAGAGGATCCGAATTTTCCGATAGTGTCGAGTGTAACATTAGTTACGCGCTTTCTGTTTGTTTCGGAAGCCCATGTTTTCAGTGACTTTCCGACAAGGGAGAGTACTCTTAGAGCTTTATTCAAACTTGAGAATCTGGTCAAGTCGATGACCTGCAGTTTGCTTAGAGGTGGTTTCGCAGTATTTGAAATAGTCGTCTGCGACGTTGTCTCTGTTATGTCGTGTTCTTCTATTTTGGACATAGAATCTATGGATTTAACCGGCCACGTATCTGGTCTGTTTTGCAACCATCTCGGGCCCCCTCTGGTTCCTGCATCTGCAGGATTGTGAGTGGTGCTGACACGGAAGAAGCTGACGGATATACCCTTCGATTCGAGGCTATGTTTAATTTTGATGATTCGAACACGTTAATTCGTGACAAATGGTGGTTGTTTCTTGGAGCTGTTGATCCAATACAGCGCTATTTCGCTGTCGGTTACAATAGATACTTGGTCAACACCTTTATGAGTCTCGATTATATTTTTACACAAGCGCATAGCCATGAGAACTCCAACCATCTCCAGTTGCGGAATTGTTTGATGGCATTTTTTAGGAGTAAGTTTGGTTTTACCGCTGATCAGTGATGATACCGTACCCGATATTTCGCACTGCATGTAGGCGCATGTGGATATCGCGATATTGCTAGCGTCGGCGAATACCCACAGGCGACTTTTCTCGCTTGTAGGTCGGTCGAACATATGTCGAGAGATTGATATGGACGCGTCATTGATTAGTCCGGTCAGGTAGTTCCATTTGTTGCATGTTTCTTGAGGCAGAATAGTTTTCCAGTCAACTCCTGTGTTGAAGACTTCCCTCATCAGAGATTTTAAGTTAACCATGAGTGGTCCAGCCACTCCGATTGGATCGTAGACCGAGTTTATTTCGCTCACGATATCTTTTTCTGTCAGTTGGGTTCTGGATAAGAATCTCGTCTTGACATTGAACGAGTCATCCTGGATGTCGTAATTAACGCCTAGAATTTTTATGCATGGCGACTCTAGACGGTCATTTTCGGGTATTCGTGAGTTGACTTCGCTGGAATTTGAGATGTATTCTCGCAAATTCATCCCGATTTTAGCGAATAAAGATTTTGACTCACGGTATTTCGTGATAGCCTCTTTTGCCGTGTCGGCTAGCATCATAATATTATCGACGTAGAGGTTGTCAACGATTTCCTTTGCCAAAGAGGACCCGTCGCTATTCAAATATGATGTGAGAGCCATGTTTAGAATGCTTGGGGAAGCTGTTACTCCAAACGGAAGACGTCGAAATCTATATTGGATCAGATTGTCCTTTGTGGGTGGCAAATTGACGTTTTTTACCCACAGAAATCTGCACAGATTTTTATGTGAATGAACCAGGCGTATTTGCGTGAATGCTGCCTCGATGTCACAAATTAGTACTATTCTTTTAGTTCGTGAAGCTGAAGAATGTCGTGAATTTTGTTTGTGAATGATTCACCTTTGTGGATGACGTCATTGAGCGATGGTTTATTTTTCCGCTTTGATGATGCATCAAAAACTATCCGAAGTGGTGTCTTTTATGTCGGTTTCCATACTCCAGAATGGGGCATGTAATAGGTGCCGACCGTTTCTGCTTCAGTTGAAGAGAAGATCTCAGTTGTCCCTTCATGGACATATTTTTGCAAGATGTTGCAATACCATTTTTGTTGTTCGGGATTTCGTCGCAGTGTACGCAACAGAGACTCGAGACGTCGAATGGCGATGCTGTAGTTGTCTTCCAACTCAGTTACATTATCCTTTAGCGGAAAGGGCGCTGTGATGCATCCATTCTTGAAAGATATCTTTTTTGAGTATTGATCAAGATACTCATAGATTTTGTCATCCTTTATGCACTCTTCTTCGGAAATCCCTAGTCCGTCGAGTTCAAACATTTTTTTGAGCATTTCCTGCTCGCTGTCCTCCCAAACAGCTGTCAATCCGTATGAAAAGTTTTGTGTTAGGTTTTCTACTGTTATTAGTCCTTTTCCATAGACAGTAGGTCCGAAGACGGTTTTCGCGATGTGCAACCCGGTGGGAGTTTTCACAGCGTAACTTGGTCCAGAAACAAGCTCATGATAGTAGTCGAGACCAACTAGAATATGCGGGACTTGGCGTTCTCCGCGTAGTTTTGAATTGGCTAGGCAGATATTATTCTCTTTTAAAAATGTTATGTCAGTGTTGCTGAGTTTGACAATCGGGAAGCCATTTGTTAACACGGGCTTAGTTTGAATCTTCATGACCAATTCTTCGCCGAATGCTGTGCTCAGTGTTATATCGACCATATGACTTTTGAAGCACTCGATATGGCCTCCTATTCCCGACATTGTACACAGTTCGGAAGTTTGCTTTGGAACGCCTAGTCTCTCGACGAGAGATTCTTCAATGACTGTTTTTTCAGCACCCGAATCGAAGAAAAAAAGGAAAAGACTACGAAAATTACCCCTATTGCAGAAGACGCAGGTCTGGTCGCCAGACTGCGGTCGGGCTTTATTGCGCTTGTCTGTTGTGCTTGCGACCTCGCTGATCCGGTTGCGGCCGAGTCTGTTTTCGACGTATGCTTTGGATGCGATTTCCTCTTTAAGGTGACCCAGGAGGTCCTCGACGGTTTGATTGCTTTGTGCTTTGCTCAGTATGAGCACCGGCTTGATGACTTCTCGAGGGAATTTGGATAGGATGGTCTCGCACCACATTGGATCGTATGTTTTTCGAACATCGTATCCTGCCGAAACCATTTGATTAGTAAACGTAGCGCCGTGGAAGGTGCTTCACTGCCTCAAGACACAAACAGAATACGATAGAGATTTATCTTTAATAGACGGACGATGGGCAGATAACAGGTAGGGTGACGACTGTAGACGGACGACGGGATGGAATCGGGGTCGGCACGTCGATGGATCGCGGTAGGTTCTGGAGGTGACGGGTGACGGTGCTGCCAGCACAGCTCCAGGCAGCCGCTCCCGACGGCGGCTCGCAGGCATCCCCTCCTTTGACCGTCGGCCACGCCCTGTAAGAGAGGAATCAAGCTGCGGGGAGAGTGACTCATCGATGTGACTAAGCTCCTCTAAGAGCCCCTGTACATCTCCTAGTCAAACACCTTTACACCTCCCCCATTTAACCAAAAAAGTCCGTCCTCGGACTTGAGGCGGAGATAAAATGGAAAAAGGAATGCTCACCGTGAGGGGGGTATCTAGTGGTGTGATAGATACGACCCCAACTGTGAGGCCGGGACTAGTGCCCGATGGGATTGAGCCCATTCCAAGGCGATGCGCCAGAAGGAGGCCTGGCGTAGCGACGCCGCGTGGCCAAGGACGAACTGTCCCTGTCGACATCTCGTCAAGGCGACGTTCATCCGGCGAGGGTTGTTGACGAACTGAGCTGAGTCCTCGCCAAAGTCGGTGCGCGTCGTCAGCACGATGACGATCTCCTTCTCCCGCCCTTGCACGGAGTCTACAGTGGCGATAGCCATATTCCGCCGCTCGTTCGCTTATCCGTCGGAATTGTTCCTTATAAAAACAGATTATACATATATCCTTTGGCTGTATACCCTTACCTAGGAGGCGATCGATGATCGTGGTGCACACGCAGGCTTCCGCCTCGTTGTGGTGCGATTTGCTCAGCGCTCGCTCCGAGTTCCCTGCGACGTCCAAAAACAGAAATGGGGTCGACCTATCAGGAAAACTCATTCGATCGAGGAGCATGCGGCGAGAGTTCGGATCTGCCCCGCTCACCAAGGAGCCCATGTAGGAAACCGCGTTTGGTAACCCATTAAGCGCGGGGTGGGCCCTGAAAGTTGTGACTAGGGGCATCCAGGGAACAGCGCGGGCGTGCTCGAGCGCGTCCATTATGCTGCGACCACCAAACTTTACTGGGTTAGACGTGCGTGGGCATCTCACGTGCGGCTCCGGCTGGTGGTTATCGCCAATATAAACGTGGCGAGCCCACGGGACCTGATTGGCGATGGCAACGAACACCGGCTCCGGGATCTGGGAGGCTTCATCGCACAGTATGGTCTTATACTGCAAGACATGATTGGAGAAGATCCCGCCCGTGCGTGTCCCGTTCAAGAGGGAGGACGTCGTGAGGCAAAGAATCTTCGGGGGGTTGACCTCGAATGAAATGTTGACCATTGCCTTGATGGTCTTGGAGACGTCCCGTTCAGCGAGCATGTACTTCTCGCGCTCGTCCTCGGGAATCTCGAGCAAACCATCTTCCCGTGCCGCGTAGTACTCGTACCGGATGCGACCTTCGCGGAACTTGCGACAAGTCTTCAGCTGATCAGATGTGAGACGGGTTTCGTAGGTTTCACCTAGGTTTTTAAGAACCTCGTTGAGGTCAACAGGAAGCGGCACGCGTTCTTCAGCTGCTGCAGAATCTGACACGTACCGAATCAGCGGGACGTTCGCAAACTCTGCTATCGACTCAACCGTCTCGGCGAATTGTGCGACGGCGGCGTTGGTGGACGCTGTGACAATGACGCTGCTACTGATGGACTGCAGCCCGGCGATCATCGCACCAACCACGGTCTTGCCGGTGCCAAATGCGGCCTGAATGGCTACTACCGGGTATAGGGTGGAGGTACCCACATTGACCGCGTTATTCTGGTCATCGGTGAGGAAAACCCGTGTACCCTTAATGGTGCCCAGATAGCGGCGGGCCGGAATTGGGGGTGTTGACTCTTCTTGCTCATCACAGCCAAGCTCGACAGCGCCGTACACGCGATTTAAGATCTTACTGCCGACACTGCCAAGGGTCAAATTGTCGAACAGCCGCGTCCGCGAGATGATGTCATACGCTGGCTCCGACGAGACCGGAGGTTTGTCGAGCTTCACGCAGAGGCCGATGAAGACGTTAGTACCAACCCGACGACCGCGATTCTCTACCGCGCGAAGGATAGCTGCGTGGCTCCAATGATAAGCGACCAGTATGACGACCATTTCTCTCTGCACTGGCAGTGCTGTGACCTTATGGACCTTGAGGTGGGTGAGGGATGGGGCGCCGTCAATCCAAGCGATCACCGGTCTGCCTTTTGTCCAACCGGCTTCTGACGGCATATCTGGAATGGTCGTCAAGATCTGCAGAGGAAAGGCGCGCAGGTTGGGGATCTGTCCGTGGAGCCAATGAGAGTCCCTGTCGTCCTCGGCGTTTTTCACTGCGGCCAGTGCTGAGCACGCCATGCTGAACACGTGGGCCATTTGCGCTCTACATCCCATGGGGTCCCGTTGGTATCGGTCGAACTGTGCTGTTCGATCGCCCAGCCACAGGTACTGGTCCATGGGTAGTTTGAACACGCGGAGTGGGAGAAGACCCTCTTCCGAGTGGCAGGGCAGGAAGTCCTTCACGAGATTCCACAAGGCTCTCAGTGCGGCTATCGACGCCGGCGGCTCTGAAAAGCGGACAGCGCACGAGACATTGGTGCGTGAGTGCGCCAGCAGTATTTCGTCGTCAGCCACGTCTGCGATCGGAAAAGAGCAGACCCCAGGGGTGATGGTAACCGCTTCCGGGGCTCCTTCAAAGGCGGCCTGGAACCGGTTCAGCGTTCCCTTGCGGTACAAGCGCTTTATTACGACACCGAGGGTGCTTTCTGACCACACTTTAGGTGTCACAAACGCAAACTGCGCTGCCCTAAAGAAATATCGTGAGTTACCCTCAATTGCTGTGGTCCGCGGGACGCGCGATTTCTCGAGAGCAAGCTGCGGATTAGGCAACGCTTCCGTCGCAGGCTCTACCGTCCACACCCATACTAGGTCCTTGATGGATACCAGTGCGCGGTCGTAGCCTCGCTTGTGGGAGATGACGTCCTCTGCGAAGACGTCGAGCACGATGCAATGGAGGTCGCGGCGGTCGGGTCCGATGACGAGAAAATCCTTCGATTCCAGGATGAAGCTGGTACTTGCTCTACCTCGAGCGACCACTTGGTATAGGACCGGGCGAACTCCGTTAATAGCGGGTGGCAGGATGACGGAGGAGTACTCGTTCCTGCCCGTGACTGGGAGGTCTTTTTCTGGTCTTGAATATGTACCTGCTAAAACTTGGTCGATGACCTCCTGCGAGTGGTACCTGAAGCGGATGGCGTCTTCGAGCGTAGGCAACTCGATGACAGGTAAGCTCGTGGGCTGCCCATCCGCATTTCGCCTGACTCTCGGGGGAAAGGAGAAGCTGCATATATCCGGACGCCAAATCTAGAGCTGAATAGTGCTTATGACCTGCGATTTTCTGAAGAGTATCCTCGACTCTAGGAAGGGGTAATGGTCCGGGACCGTAATATCGTTCAAAGGCCGGAAATCCAGGCAAACGCGGAGAGATCCGTCCCGTTTCTTGACCAAAACCGTATTATGTACCCAAGGCGTATCGCTTTCTGTGATTCTACCAGCTTTCAATAACTTATTAATGTGGTCGTCAAGTTCCTTTTGGAACTTCACCGGGATCCGCGTGGGGCGAAACCGTGTGGGTGGTACTTCAGTAACCGTTTTGATGTGAATTTCATCGGCTTCATGAGATCCGAGATCATAACTACTGTGAGAAATCCGGTCTGAAAATTCGCTGAAGAGAGCGACAAGTTGCGACCTCTCGGACTCCGTAACGTCGGCATGACTAAGGTCGACGCCACCGGCCGAGGCGGACTGAAAATTAGTGGGACTTGGGTCGGGGCTTACAGCCGCAATTTCAGTATGCAAACCGAGTAACGGATTGCTAAAATCCAGGCGCATTCTCGGAGAGTGTGCCGTAGGCTTCCTCAGCGACCGGCACCGCGTCAGAGATCCTTTGGTCCTTGTAGAGTAGCTGCGGGCGTTCCGTGGGATGCTAACCAAGAGTTTCATCGTACCTGCACGAAGGATCGCTGGAGTCACCATTATGGATTTGTCCTGCAGTTGCGAAGATTGCGCCACGAGCATGACGGGTGTTTCCACGAGGTGCGAAGTATAGCAGGGACGAAGGTCTCTGTGCCGGGCTTCAGCGTCGTCGACTCTGAAACACGTACGGCTATTAGTTTTCCGTTGGTAGCAGGGTCCGGGAAGACGCTCAGAATATTAATCGCTTCGTCCTTGACCATCAGGACGCCTTCGCCGTAATCGATGGTCCATGGAGGAAGAGCTGCTAGAACGTTGTTCCCTAAAATAATATTACAGGAAGTCGATTCCTTTGGTATGCAAGCGCCATCTGTGAAGTGAACTGTCTCTTCGACAGAGCTACCGCCTATCTGAAGCTTAAGTTGAGCGCTGCCTACCAGTTTCACCGGAATACCGGCCATTCCTACGGCGGAAGTCAGTAGCCCTTTTTCAAGGTGGAAGATGCCCAGAAGAGTGGCTATTTCGCTACTAGCAACCGAGATGGCTGCGCCGGTGTCCACCAGGCCGAGCATTGTGATACCGTTAACGCGTACCGGGATCTGTGCGACGAAGAACTCATGCCTGCCGCTGAGAGCCAGAATATTTACTGGGCTCAGGGATGCCCTGGGGGGCCAAGAGCTTTTACAGTGTATTTCTATTTGAGTTAGCTCGATAGCGTCAAGTGGCGACGCGGATGGAAAGTCGGACACCGCTGGACCTACCGTTGATACGGGAGTACTACGCCGAAATGGAGTACTACGCGACGATGTGGGACACGGGGTTCGGGGCCAAAACTGCCCAGGAAGCGACAAGGAAATATAGAAGACTACAAGGGTTCTGACAAGAGATGCCGAAACAAGCAGACAACAAAGGAAAACCCAAAGATCAAAAGTGAAAATCCGAAAAATGAGTAAAATGACCACGACGGAAATTGTGCGGTGCCTTCCGAAACGTAGGAAGGCGGCACGGATGGTCGATGCCAAGATTCTGAGGCTTCCTCGAAAGCACGAGACGTCCACAGTTCTTGGAGTTGGTGGTCTTCCACTAGCTCGCTCAGATTCGTGAGTACCAGGTTGTGAAGGATGGTGAGAGGTAACGAAAGCTGAACACTGCGACGAGGCTGGGGGAAGGCTAGATCGCTGACTGCAGAGCTAGGCACGATGTCTGTCGTGCCGGAAGTCGGATCAAACCGAAGTGTGCCATTGTCTAGCTGGAAAAAGAACTGGGGAGCTGGGCAGGTAACGACCGGGGACTCCTGAGAAAGCACTCTATTGGTGGGGTCAATGAACGCGGACCATTTGGAACCGCTTGGCAAAATTACTTCAACACGCGGTCTAGAAAAGCAAGTCCCGTTAAATGGAAGGAGACGATAATTTGCGGAAGGAATTCGAATGCATTTATGAAACTGAATTAAACTATTTCCTAAATATGTGGCAGCTACGTCATTCCTATTGAGCAGCTTGCGGACGGTGTAGCGTCTAGACTAAGTGAGGAATGCAAAGAAAAGGCTAGCATATTAGTGCGATCGCATAAAGAGGCGAGAGCATGACGGAACAATGAAGTGACCGCGCCCTGAACCGAGTCCTCCACCGCCAGCAGCTGAGCGGCTAGCTGGTTGGAGGTCACGACCCCAACCTCAGGTGAAGCAGACCGTGGGTGTCTTCTCATACGAGTGAGAGCGTAGCCTTGGTCGGAGATCATGAGCTCGCTGTCGCGGTCGTAGATCGTGGGGCTGTCTTCCCTCCACGAAAGGGCGAACTCCTTGGAGTCGCTGATCCAAACCGTGCCTAGCAGGTGTCCCTTCATCTTCCCTATCGGGATGAATGCGCAGCCTTCTTCCTTTGCTGGCGTCCACACCAGAACCGAACCATCGCTCAGTGTGCACACGCCGTCCGTGTAGACGCAGTGCTGCACGTTCCCAATAGAGAAATCGGGTGCACCAGCACCGTGCCGCGCGTGGATTACTGTAGGCACCAGGTAGCAGTTAGTCGCTGAAACCCTATGTCCGGTGCAGCAGCCGAAAGGGGCTGAGGGCCAAGAAATTTGGATCCCGTTGGTCGTCTTGTATGTAACCCTGAAGGCGTCAAATCTCCATGATCGCACCTGTGGTGCTGCTGCATTTGTTTGCATTGTTCAGCCGTTACCGTTTTTACTAGGTCAGAGTGCCGTTCGCGTCGCGCCCCGAAAAAGTTTACCGAATAAACTACGATCTGCTCTACGATCTTACATAGAAATGCCGGGGTATCATAGCGCTTAGTATTGGGGCGATAGACCTGGATTGCGACACTGAGAGGAGGACTAACAACGTCCGGAACAAGGCGGGAACAGTTAAATGAGAAAGGAATACCGCTCAGCGGATCGTTCGGATCGTGTGGGCAGATCCAGGCCGGTTCGGCACATACGGCCGGCAGAAGGCATAACAAGGCAGAGCACAAAAATAAGCAGTTAACAGAAGGGCGTAAGGAGCCGGAAGAGTAGGAAGAGGCCGCAAAATGAGAGCGAGATAATTCCTCGTTCCGTTTAATCAGAACTGCAATTCGCGCGTTGGAATTTTGCAAGGCCTCGTCACGCTCGCGAAGCGAAATTGACAACGCATCGATTTGCTGCTGAGCAGACTCAAGAGAATCGCCTTGAGCGTGAACGTTCATCAGAGGAGCACGAGGACGATCGGGATAGCGGTTCCTATTGGATGCACTAGGGCGAGGAAAAACGCTACGAGAAAAAGACGACCGACCTGTGCTGCGGGATTCCCTTCGTGGAGACGGACAGACCCGTGAATAATGGCCAGTGCCGCCACAGTTAAAGCACTGAATAGGATCCTGTCGGTTGGTCCTGTCGTAGCCGGTCCTGGTTCTTGCTTGGTCCTGAAATCTAACGGTGTTTTTCCTAAGGATTGGTCTCCTCGGCTGAGAGCTCCTATGCGAAATATTACCGCCTTCTGATCGCTCCACTACGCCTACCTGGACCGAGCGAGGAACCGCCGCCGGATTCATCAAGCGCTCCGCTGCGGCCTCGGTCAGAAGCTGCTCGACCGTCTGAGCCTTTGTCACTGCCTGGTCGAACGTCGTCGGATTGTCGAGCTTGACGAAGTACCTAATATCGCTGCGGAGCCTAGCGACGAACTCCACAAGCATCCGCTCTTTTTGCATCGCCTCGTCCTGCCCCGCCGTAGCGGCGCGGACTAAATTAAGTAGCCGATTGGCAAAGGTGAGACTAGGCTCACCCGGCTCCTGGCGGCACGCTGAAAGAGCTTGGCGAGCAACGTACCTCTGCTGTGGGCTCTCGAAGAATTTACGTAGGTGGGCTACAACCGTGTTGAAGTCCCGACGCTCCTCCTGCGTTAGTTCCTCAACCTTTTCCCTTGCAAAGCCATCCAAATAGTTGATCAGAAAATTGGCTTTGTGCTCCGGGGTGGCAGGATATCGGCTACGCCTGAAGGCGTCCTCCACTCGGCGAAGCCATACTGAGAACTGCTTCTGGTTTCCCTCGGATCCGCTAAACGGCTGAAGGTTTGGCGGGGGATTCTCCAGTCCACAGGCGGCTACCATCGTGAACGATTCGTTGAATCCTTCTGCCAAGGCGGCATTTCCGCGATTAACGTGCTGGGCCAGGTGGGAAGTCGACTGATAGATCGCCTCCGACGTAGCATTGCGAAGTTGCCTCGCATCGCGACCATGAATGGTCGCGTCGTCCGCTATGTCCGTTAGCACACGCGCCAATGGCGCGGTAACAATTTCAGGTAAGTTGACGGGTGTCGTGGCACTTGCAGCCAAAGAGTCGCCGTTGTCTGACGAAGCAGCCTGAGACCGCGTGATGGGTCCCATGCTCTATCGCCACCCAACGACTTATGAAATTGACTTACCTGCTTATCCGACGAGATGAGGCTGATTCCAGTTGCGGTTGACGGGGAACGGTCCTTCCAGGAACGAGTATAGCAGAATACAGTATGTGAGCGCCGATGAAGAGCGGTCCGACCACCAGCAGGGAGGGTCGCACCGAGTACAAATGAGACGGGCCTCCGCGGGGAGGGGCGGGTGGTACTGTAGGGCGGGGCCCGGACTGAGTCGCGTGAGTGGTCGGCTGCTCTCTACCGTAATCCGCGCGGACCGTCTCCCAGACGCGGCGGTGCGAAAATAAACATTGACATTAACACCCTAGATCGTTCCGCTGATATGTGCCGCTCCGAGCAGAAGCATCCGATATCTTCGTTCCGATCGCGAGGCCGAGGAGCAGGTCCCATAACATTTCCGTTATCGCGAGCCGCATCGAGGAGCTCGACATTTGCTGGAATTCACACTATTGACCTTTGCTAGCTCGATGCTGAGAGCGGAAAGTGCAATGGAGCCGCTTCCTGACGACTATCTTTTCGGTTATGGCCCAAAAGCTGAAAAAGGAAGGAAAAAATAGTGATTTCGAAAAGGTCCGGCTTCATCCAGAAGCTCTCTATCATAATTAAGCCTTCATTTTGCCCGTCAAGTCAACGGGTCCGTAGATGGGATCCTTGGGCTCCCACTAAAATAAAGATACCGTAGCGGGGATGAGCTGGTATGGCGGCTCGGATGTTCAAAGGGCGAAAGCCGCCGAACTTCAAGGAAGACGCCGCGCCCAGAGTCAGACCCTTGAGCGCGGGCTCGACTACCCCGTCGCGGTACCGTCAAAATGCCTACGGACGCTGCTCAATTGGTACTCGTTTTCTAGTACTATCCTGAGCGCTCACCGTAGAGTCCCTTACATCTTGCCCGAATCGGGTAATAAAATTTTGCACCTTACGAAGCATATCCACTATACTCGCCTTCACATGGCGGACTCACGACCTTACCTATTCGCATGCTGCACGTCGACTGCCTGATACAATTCTCCGGAGACGAAACTGCTGCTCAACGCCACCCTGCGGAGCCAACCACGACACTGAATCGCATTTCCACGAAAACGAAACGACTGCTCAACGCCTCTCTTCGGAGCCAACACACCTCAAACGAGCTCGTAACACTGGGTTCGGACCTTACAGGTCCCCGGGGACACATGACACTACCCCCTCAGTTGTGCAAGTTAGACCCTTGCTCCAGGGTGACATTCCAAATTCAAAAAACTTATCCCGGGAATTGCAAGTTTTCGACCATTGCTGGGTCCCTCGCGAAAAACTACCCTGCGCCGGCGGACCGCGCCTAGGAAATTTAAACTTCGCACCGGCTGCCCGAATTCAGGGACAAAGAGCTGGATGGTCAGCTTGCGCGATCTGTCGTCTCCCATGCGCTGCAGTCGCATGAGGACCATGCGCACGGTAGTCTTTGTGCGGAGATGCCTTTGTGCACCAGCTCCGTCACTCAACTCAGTGAGCGGAAACACAGTTGGCCAGACTGGGTTCGGCTCTTGCAGAGCTATAGAAAAAAAACTCACCTCACTGGAGACTACCGCTTCCCGTTCCCAACGACGGGAACCACTCGCTGCTACCAGTAAACGTAGCGCCGTGGAAGGTGCTTCACTGCCTCAAGACACAAACAGAATACGATAGAGATTTATCTTTAATAGACGGACGATGGGCAGATAACAGGTAGGGTGACGACTGTAGACGGACGACGGGATGGAATCGGGGTCGGCACGTCGATGGATCGCGGTAGGTTCTGGAGGTGACGGGTGACGGTGCTGCCAGCACAGCTCCAGGCAGCCGCTCCCGACGGCGGCTCGCAGGCATCCCCTCCTTTGACCGTCGGCCACGCCCTGTAAGAGAGGAATCAAGCTGCGGGGAGAGTGACTCATCGATGTGACTAAGCTCCTCTTAGAGCCCCTGTACATCTCCTAGTCAAACACCTTTACAGATTGACCAGCACGTGAACTTGGTCGAAAACATCGGAGCAACTATCCGCGAAGTTGTTAGCTGGCTTTAATTGGGCCAGTTTTTGAACTACCTGTGACCTATTTGTGGAGTCATCGGAGTAGTTTTGTTTCAAGGTTTGAATGATCCACTCGTAATTTTCTGGGACCAGTCGGATTCCTTTTATTATATTTTGAGCTCTTCCTTTTAGACTTTCCTTGAGTAGCAGTATTTTTTCCATTATATCCAACTCTTTGCTTTTGTGGACTAGCGTTTCAAAAACGGCCCAATATTCGGGAAATTCCTCAACACTGCCATAAAATTTGGGAAGTGAAGCTTGAGGGGGCTTTATGGACCTGTAACGTCCCTGGTTTTCATGAATTCGATCAGGATCTGCTGCAGAATCTGATGCGGTTTGTGTGCGATTATTCCTACTACTGCCGTCTTCACAGTTGTAGCCTTGATTGATTTCAACGTCAGGATCGTCCGAGGTTCCTTCCCTGCTTTGTGATTTTTGGGACGCGTAGCCCAGTTTCACATCCATTCTTTGTTTTATGCATTTGGACTCGTCAAGGCGCGCTATGAGCATGTACATTAGATCGTTTGCTTCAGCTATTGCTTCTTGGAGTTTTGATTCTTGCTCGATCTCTTCAATTTCAAGCATTAAGTCTTTTCTCTCCGATTTATTCTTGCAGTTTTTATATTCATCCCTTATTTCACTATATAAGGTTTTCAGGTTCTCTCTACCCTCTCGAATTTGTCTTACGCCACTAAGAAGTAAAGTGATCGCAGATCTGCATTTTTCGTAACTATCCTCGTTAATAATGGGATAATCGGTTTTCGCTGTATACTCAGTATATCTAGAGACGAGCGTTTTCAGCGTTGTCGCGCTGAGAATGATGGGGGTTTTATGGAAGTGCAACGCCATTTTATTTGCGAGACCTCCGGTAGATATGGAAAGGCTTGTAATTGATTAATTAGCGTCCAAGTACTTTTTCTTGTACGAGGATTTTGCAAAAGGTGCTTCGGGTACTTAATTGTACGGGAAACTTGCGTTCTCTTAACGAGAAATTGCTCCAGATACTTATGTGTACGGAAGACTTAGGTTCTCACGAGGAGAAGATTTGCTCCAGGTACTTATGTGTACGGGAGACTTAGGTTCTCACGAAGAGAAGATTTGCTCCAGGTACTTATGTGTACGGGAGACTTAGGTTCTCACGAAGAGAAGATTTGCTCCAGGTACTTATGTGTACGGGAGACTTATTCCCAAACTTGGGAGGTGCGAACTTTATTTGTCCGGCTTTTTGGCTGTTTAGGCCGATGCACCAAAATGTGCGGTTCAGTGGATTTGTGCGAATGCGTAACAAAATAGAGAGAAGGGAGGAACGTGTTTATCTCTTGGTAGACAGAAGTGAGTGCCCTATGGTGGGTTGGAGACAGGCCCCGCCCCTGCCGTCGTCGTTGGCGGCGACATAAACATTCGTTGAGACTGAAACTCAAGTGATGAAGTGGTTAGTGGAGGTAGTTATAGTAGAATACTCATACACCTACAAGATCTATCTGACGAAGTGACGCCAAGTAGTCCTATGATCCTTTGGTTCAATCAAAGGAGAAATAGGAGTGTATTAAAAAGGGATTAAAAGCAAGACGACACTTCTGATGAATCCGGTTTCCGACGTTTTCGTATGCATGCATCTCTTATGTTCACGATTTTTTGGAGTTGAGGGAGGAAACGGAAACGGCTGTCTTCGTCGAAAACCGGTTATAGTACTTCTTGTTTTGAATTCGACAAAGATTTCTGTTGCTCTTCTTATTCTGTTGCTGCGCTTGAAGTAAGAGCGTTGTGGGTGGCGCCAGCACAAAAAATAGCGTGAAAGAACATGAAAATCATACCATAAACGTTAGCTATAAAAACTTTAAAACGTTATTTCGGAGCGCAAAAGGCCTGTCTTGCTCTGTTATTTGAAGAACTAACTAATTTTCAGCTGCTCTTGTAGGTTTGGAACTGAGTTGTAGGAGCAGTCTCAAGCAATCGAGATTGCTGCTTTAAAAAATCGTTGGTTAAAGCACTCCAAGAAAGTATCTCAACTATCTACCGCAGAATTCCACTAATGTGGGATTTCCACCATCATTGAAGCAATCTGGACAGGTGTATGGCAGATAGTTCCTCAAAACTAATATATCGTGTGAGCCATAGACACTTCTCTAGTCCAGGCGGCAAGAGATGCTGATAACCATCCCGAAGGTGTAAACATTTAAAGAGTCGAACTTGGGTGTGTAGCTATACAAACGATTCGTACGCGGCGGCGCGGCGACAGAGGCCGCTCAGCGCGACGTCCACGCCGGCCGACACGTTGACCTCGTTGCGCGGGCGGCGACCGCCGCCGTGACGCGACGAATGCCAATTATCGCTCAGGAGGCCTATTCTGCTGCGGCTTTATCCAACTACAGGGTGTCTCAGAAAAATCTATACACTGTTTGAAAGGTGATAACTTTGCTCACAGTAGAGGTACTGAAGAAGTTAAGAGCTCATATGAAAGCTTAAGAAAATGGAAATTTTCTGACATATGAGTGGTATGGATTGCGCCATGCACTCGTCTGAAATTTTGCGTTTTACACTCGATTGATTGTGCTTCGCTTGAATACTTGTTATAATTTTCTGCGCAAAGTGACCGTATCGATTGATTTGTGCTTCTTTTAAGGTTTAAAGCTCAAAAACACTCTTCTGATTGCGAAAAATGCAGACTATCCTAAAAAATGCAGGTACTGTTTGAAAGGTTCTAAATTTGCTGCTAGTGAAGCTTTTGAAGATGTTTGAGAATTATATGAAAACAAAGATTAACGAGATTTCTGTGGCACCGCGTAAGTAGTCAAGATCGCGCCATGCCCCGCCTTAAACCTTGCATTTCAGACTCGATCGATTGTGTATGGGTGAATGCTTGTTACGTTTAGAACTTGACAATTATGTGAAAGACAAGTGACATGCGAGGTTGCTAATTGCACAAAATGTGAGCAGGAGCCCCATTTTCCAAGACGGATTCTGTGGACTGATGAAGCAACATTCAAGCTGAATGGAGAGGTTAATCGCCATAATTGCAGCTCCTGAGAAACGGAAAACGTTAAAAGAAGCACAACACAGGTTAATCTGGCAAAGTAGTAACAGGAGAAAAACAAAGTAACAAGCAACAACCGCATGGAGCAATTAATACCACTTATATGTTAAAAAATTTACATTTTCTTAAGCTTTCATATGAGCCCTTAACTTTTTCAGTACATTTACTGCGAGCAAAATTATCACAGTGTTAACAATGTACTGTTCGAACTCCTACCCTGCTGCTGAAGGAATGATTCTATGACCACTTCCAACATCCCTTCACACGTTATCTTGATTCCCCCTGTCAAAAACCTCGCTTGCGACCTTGTCATTAACAAGAGACCGTCGGCTATTTAGCGCGCAATGGAGGGTCCGAAAGGTCAACTAGTGCCTAGCATCGGCACACATCCTCCGGCAATGCGAAAAAGGAGTGGCGCAAATAGGGTCCGGGGGGGGGGGGGGTCACCCCTTACTCAGTGGTGTACGCTTTGGTAAGAAGGCATGTATAGTACAGTTACTTCATAAATGGTCTACCTCAGATCACTGTAGGGGTAGAACACACTATTGCTGCAAAAAGTTCCAGTTTCAAAAAGTATAGAGCGAAAAATAATAGGGCTGTAATACATGGTGACACCCCCAGACCCTATTTGCGCCAAAAGAGTAGGAGGACTTACCAAAATGGTAAGAATTATATCCTTCCCAGCCGTGAGAGCGAAAAAATCCAACATTTTTGAATGCTATGAAATATTCAGAGAATCATCATTTCATTATAACGGGGCGAGGGTATTAAAAACCTTGTAGAGTCTATAAATACAAACATTCATCGACTACCCTCCAGCGACCTCGACTAGCCCCAGGGCTGAAGTTTCTAGCCGCTGTCGATCACTGTCAATCGTTGAGTACCGCCAATACACCGTGCCCCCACTGCAGTTGTGACGGACGGATGGAAACACACACTACACTTTTAAATATAGTAGGATCGACAAATTGATCAATACCGGTTGCCGGGGATCGATACTCCAAAAACGAACTTCAGATTCGTGTTCAGCGACCTCGACTACCCCAGGGCTGAGGTCTCGGACCGCTTGAACGACATCCGCAGAAAATTGATGATTTGATCAATACCGGTTGATGACGATCGATACTTCAAAAAACGAACTTCAGATTCGGGTTCAGTGACTTCGGTTTCCCCCAGGGCTGAAGTTCCCAGCCGCTGTCGATCACCATCAATCGTTAAGTACCGCCAATACACCGTGCTCCCACTGAGTTGTGGCGGACGGATGGAAACACACACTACACTTTTAAATATAGTAGGATCGACAAATTGATCAATACCGGTTGCCGGGGATCGATACTCCAAAAACGAACTTCAGATTCGTGTTCAGCGACCTCGACTACCCCAGGGCTGAAGTTTCGGACCGCTTGAACAACATCCATAAAAAATCTACAATTTGATCAATATCGATTGATGGCGATCGATACTTCAAAAACGAATTCCAGATTCGTGTTCAGCGATCCCGATTACCTCCAGGGCTGAGGTCTCGGACCGCTTGAACGACATCCGCAGAAAATTGATGATTTGATCAATACCGGTTGATGACGATCGATACTTCAAAAAACGAACTTCAGATTCGGGTTCAGTGACTTCGGTTTCCCCCAGGGCTGAAGTTCCCAGCCGCTGTCGATCACCATCAATCGTTAAGTACCGCCAATACACCGTGCTCCTACTGCAGTTGTGGCGGACGGATGGAAACACACACTACACTTTTTATAGAAAGTACTAAACCTACCTTCTACGTCATAGAGCACCCCTACACCAACATTGGACCTCGTCGCGCCCGCTGCGGCAGTGGCGGCCGACCCTCTCACAGCTGCCGCGCCCGCTGCCGCGCTGGCTGACCTCATCGCCGCAGACGCGACAATAAATCGTTTGTATAGCTACCCCCCCCCCCCCCCCCCCCCGTCGAACTTGCTGCGGCCATCTCGATAGTGTTTTGAGGGTTTTCTTTTATTTCCGCCTCCATGCTAGTATTTTGATTCCCACCAACTCCTGAATGTTTCCATTTCCATTTTCTGGCTTTCGTCCCCTTTCTCAATCCAATTTCTACAAGACGAAGAAGACGAAGTCCGTACTAGTAAGAAGTGCACCTTCCAACCGCTGAGGGTCCGCTGCGGGCCGCGCGGCAGCGCGGTCGGCAGTTTAAAGGACGGGGCGCGCCCGAATCGCGCGCCGGATTACGGTGGCAGGAAATTCCGGTTGAGTTATGTAATTCAGTTCGTTGTCGTCTTCTTCTTGATGAACCTTTGACGTATTACTATTGGGAACCTTTAGCCGTAACAGTCACTAAGTGACTGATGCAATAATGCCGGTACAGCTTTGTTTTAGGAGAAGGCTCCGGATATTGAGGAAAAATATTGCGCATTCCTTACCCGGAATTAGGAAGGTGCTTCATGGGATGAGGATCACGAATCTAGCATTGCTCTTTGACATTTCGAATGAATGTAGTAGGCATGTACGAATGTGTTGTTGGTGTCGCGATGAATAATTGTGGCCAAACTTCGCGTAGGAGTAATTATCCCGAAAGCCTGAAAACAGAAACACTCTCACTAACAGTCTAGTCTCATAGTCTCATAGTCTCTCTAACATCTTCCAAATCAAAACGAGCTCCTTCCACATCAAACTAGAGAATCTCCAGAAAGACTCAAGAAAGACTTAGTATGACATTCTTTGAAGTTTGATTAGGTTAGCAGGAAGGTTCTGGCGGTTTTGACTGATCCGCTCCAAACGATCATAACTTTTTACTCACCGGATTCAGTCGATGTAAGCACCATTCGAATGAGCACGGCTTTCCAGCACGACATTCGCTTAGAGGAATATTGGATGGTCGAGATGCGATAAATTCCAGAGGCCGGATTCATCAACAATTAACCCGTGGGTATGCGGGTGATAAGGGGTAGAGATAAGAGTCAGGCAGAGATAACGCAAGACTCAGAGACGCATGCTTCATTGTGGTTATCTCTACCCCTTATACCCGCGGGTTAGTCGTTGATGAATCCGGCCCCAGAAAGGCTGTTTTTGCGTGGTCCTGACTTGCGGGGCTCTACCAGCGAGGAAGTTCTGAAAGTGCTTAAAAAGGTGATGCAATACCGCTCACGCCGCACGGTCAAAAGTGGGCAAAAAACACAAAAATAGCGACGCTTTGCGACGGTCGGCAATTGCGTCGTCTAACAGTCTTACTCTTAGGTCTTTCCCTGCACGGTTTCAAGAAGCTGCTTTTGCGTATGCAATGAGTGCCTTCGGTTGTATTCGTTTGTTTTTGATTGGGTTTATGCGTTTTTATTCTAACATTGTATTTTCACGTGTGGCCTTCCTTAGCTCACGTCATGAATAAATAAATAAATAAATAAATAAAGTTGCTTCCATTGTGAAAACACTTAGTCTCCCTTTATGACAAGAAGCTTCATTTCTAAAAGCCGCATATCCAGTCACAATACAGCATAACTCGGGAGAGTTAGAGCTCCATCTCCCCCCCCCCCCCCCGCCCCCCATAACAGCCCACCCACGAGCGATGCGTCAGTCGGCTGAGCCCGCCTCGCGCGCGTCGAAAACTCGTATGTTCGTACTACCAGCCGACCCGCCTTCGATTCCCGAACCTCAAGCTTGACCCTGCCCCTGGTGGGCATGCCGTTCCTTTCGGATTTGTGCCCGCTATTTAGCACGATTCCTCGACGGACCAGCATCGCGCTTCCTCGCTCGGTGACAGTCGTCTCCAACACGGTGACGCCTTGCTCGTCTCCTTTGCATCGTCGATGAGGGCGAAGGGGTGTAAACAGGGTCTGTCTACCAGAAATGCAGAAGTGGTCGCTGTTCTTCATCACCACTTCTCAGTTTTAATGTATGCCGTGTGTCATCAGCGCTCGAAAAGGGTGTTCTACAACGGCGAGAGACAAAAGGAGACGATGACTCATCCCTACCTGTGCTTCGTTGACGGGCAACTCCTCCACGACGTCGTTTCTCAAAGAGCCCAGTGGCATGGCGTTTCATCCACCCGCAGTCTCGTTTATGGAATCACCTAGGAGAACCACCGCGCCTGTTCAGCCAGCACCGAACGAAGGAACGACGCGAATGTGGCCGGCGTCAGCGCCACGAACCGAAAGCACACGCCCCGCGGGGCTGGCAGCCTTTCCTCTCGTTCTTCTGCTCTGCTCCCTCCCCTGAGCTCTGCCAGGAACGGCCGGAGGCCCGCTCGGCGGCGGCAGTCGCCGCGCGCGGCCGCTTCTGCTTCGAGGGGGCGGGCGGCGGCGCGCTATCGACGGAATTTCGGCGCCGCCGGCCGCATTCCGCACTTGGATTGATTTCCATCCGCGGCTTCGCTCTCGTCTCCACCTTCTCCCTTCTAGTGGCTGGTGCCGAAGCGGGTGGTGAAGCTTCTGTACAGCACGTTCTCGTCCTCTGGCGAAGATGTTTACCACTGAATGCACACGGGGGCGAAGTGGCAGCATCCTAACCAGGAGTATCTTTGCGCCACATTGAAGTCACCGAAAAGCTAATTCCAGACAATTCGGAGGTCGGTCATGTTGAAAGCCGATTGTGTCTCTTTCGCTCTGGCACGGGGGACCGAAATTCATGTACCAGAGCGATAGAATATTCTGTTTGGCCCCTTTTCCCGTTGTTTTCAATGAGACAAGTTGCAGCTGGTGTTCATGGGTATGTCTTAGGTTAGAGGCAGGGGAGCTCACTCTGTATGGCAGCGGCGATAAAAATGGAAGTATTACATTACATTACTTATTACACAAGGACATGACCCTGGAGTGGACAATGATGGGGCAGTGCTTTGTGCTTCCCTACAAGGAAAGCCGCCAAGGATGTATTCGACTCGCTTTCCTAGCGGTTCCGCCATCTGCCAGATCCTCACCTCGTTCAGCCATATGTTCCAGAGATGAACTACAAATGGTGTTGCATCAAGGGAAAATGGGATACAGTCTGGGAATCCTCGTCTTCTATCTCTTCGGTAATCCCCCTATATATCATATGAAAAACAAAGATGAACAGTTAGACGAAGACTTCTCGCTAACCTAATCTTCAAGAAGGTGCGTTTCAATTTTCTATCCTGGGACGGCCGCCCCGCGCCTGTTCTACCTGGTTTACCTCCTCTCCTTCTTAGAGTCAGCTGTTCTAGCAGCTACCGTCCTACGTCATCTGGTCGTTTCGGCTAAACTCGAGTATACGTTAATGTCTCAGATGCGAACGAAATGAGTGATTTCAGAAATGTCGGAGCCGGAGCCAGATCAACCCGGCATCTACCGAAGCGAGCAAATGACGCTCGCGCAGCTCTTCCTACAATCCGAAGCTGCATATCAGTGTGTTGCTGAGCTTGGAGAACTTGGTCTGGTGCAGTTCAGAGATGTAGGTCTCTAATAAAGCTCTCGTTTATTAAGACGTACGGCCTAATCGCTGTTGAATGGGGCCACAGGATTATAAACGGCGGATATCAGGACCGGCTCACCGTAACCTTAGGCGTCGGGTGAGACGTCCATTGTGCAATCGCAGAACAAGGCCAGGGAAGGGACTCCAGGGGCCGTATGCTCGTCTACCCCGAATCTCCCCCAATGGGGGATTGGGGCGTGATATAATATGTTGATATTGATTGATTCTCCCCCAACGGGGGAACACGAGCATACGGCCCCAGGGTGTGCCATACAAGCTGCTCGTATTGAAACTGCTTTCGTCGCTCAGGGGGAGTTCGCGGCTGGGTTCTGCGCTCTTCGAGCGCAGAGCCAGGCTAGGGAAGGGACTCCAGGGTGTGTGCCATAATACTGCTCGTATGGAAACTGCTTTCGTCGCTCAGGGGGAATGCGCGGCTGGGTTCTGCGCTCTTCGAGCGGCGAAGCGCATACGGCTAAAACAATGCGCAAAAAACGCGCAACGTCGTGTAGACGTCGAAGCCTCTCAGATCTCAGATACTCAGCTGAAGTGCAAGAACGCCGCGACGAACGGGAACCGAACCCTCGACATCCCTCGCATGAAGCGAACCCTCTACCTACTGCACCACAACCCACTTGCACACGGTGCCATCGCGGGCGCACAAGATATTGATCGGACGTCGCAGCGTGGCGCGCGATCTCTGAGCTAGGAGGGCGCAGACAGCAAAGTCTCGGCGCGACCCGCACTGCGGTTACGGTGAGCCGGTCCTGATATCCGCCGTTTATAATTGTCTAATGGGGCCACCCTTGACTTCGTCATAACAAAGTATATCTAACAGTTGCATCAGTTGTGGTAAAGTGCTTTCCTGCCATTGCATCTGAACCAGTGGCCTTGCAGGTTCGAGTTAGTGACGTTGCTTTTTTGCTAAGAATGATGTTAACGGTGGAAGCAGCAGCGCGGATGTCTGGAATTTCCAAGCGGATGTGTCGAAGTCTAAACAGCAATAGGCATAACACGTATAAGATACGTGTTATGTCCACTTGGCAAGATCGTTGATGAACTGATGTCTGTTTGCGGTTTGCTAACAATTGCCTCACCTTTTTTCTTGAGATGCTCTGTTTGACGCTTATTCCTCATTTAACGTAGTTGACAGGCGCGGGAGACAATTATATGTACTGGTTACGTTTTCATCCAAAATTACTTCAAATTAAGGATCAGTATAGGTTACGTGTCCTTGCAAGGATGTTTTGTTGCGATCAAACTCTTACGCGCGGCGGGATTCGAACCCGACGCCTCCGCCTTCTAGAGATGGCAACATCTGAGATATTGGTGAGTCTATCAGAACTGAGCGGTGATGTCGAGATGACCCGGCAGCTGATATCGTTATGGAACGGGCCAAACTGAACGATTTATCAGACATATAGTTTTTGCGCATTTGTTTCGACAAAGAGCGCGCGTTATAGATGCTTTATTATCAGCAGGTGACTCTTCCGGATATCGCGGGTGAGCGCTGATAGGCTCACTAGACTCGAGTCCCGCCTGGCGCAAACGCTTAGATCGTAACAAAACATTCTTTAATAGCGTGTAGCCTCTATAACAATCTACATAGGCTCCTCTAAACGGGCTTGAACAAATGTGTGAAGAGACCAGCACTGACGGCGCAAATAGGGTCGCGGGGCTCACCATGGCCTGCCGCGGCGAGTAGCTACATACAGTGAATGTAAATGCAGTCTTATCTCCCTGTTTCTATTACATATCCGTGTTTTACCTGCTTCCGAATTGGGCAAGGGAGGAAGCTCCAGGATGTAGGCAATTTTAACACGGGCGAGTCACTCGAGGCACACCCTGGAGTCCCTTCCCCTGGCCAAATCTGTGCTCTCCTCCGCGTCAGTGGCAGCACAGTACAGAGCTATAGATTTGTTTGTACCTTTTCTTTAGTATCAGTGTGTCTTGTCTCTTTGTTTTTGTGTTGGTGACCCTTTTTAGGTGACTCCCTTCCCCCCCCCCCCCCCAACCCTCCTCCCGACCCTATTTGCGCCGCATAGACTTATCTCAGGTTTATTTTTCTGCAATGGAGTATCTGAACTCGCCATCTTTGAAGAACGTGCTGGAACCGCTCATGCACCAAGATTATTGATCGGGATGGTGCCTAACGGGTGAAGACGATTTTTATAGGTGGCTCATAGTAAAGCTTTTTCTGTTGTTAATGCACCAGCTGAGCAGAGCAACGAAATGTAGTTGTTTTTTCTGTGTCAACTCATGTTCTAAGTTGTTACGTTTTCATGAGTTCAGGGGGTATTGAAACTTCTACATGAAATTCACTTAAATGCTTTCTTGAGCTTACATCCAACTACGATCCACCTACGTTTTTAGCTCAATCCAGATACAAGTGCCTTCCAACGGAAGTACGTCAACGAAGTCCGTCGCTGTGATGAAATGGAAAGAAAACTGAGTAAGATTCCTTCATCTTCGCCTTCGTGTCTAATAACGTCAGCCGACTTACTATGCTCGAGAATTTGGCGGGCATAGATTTGTAAAGATACCTTTCTTCCAGGCTGAGTGAGGGGATTTTTTGAAAAAGCTAACATTTGCAGTACTGTTACAATTTCCTGTCAATCGAGCGAACTCTCCAGTATTGCTATTAGTCCTTTTACTCAGGCTGCTTAGGTGGACAAGAGATGCATTGACTATGAAATAATACCTCGCTATCTCGTGCAGTGCGCGTAATCAATAGCTGATAAGGTGTTGTTCGTAAACCAAGTGAATAACTGAGTGACGAAATCATTATTTCAGGGTACCTTGAGAGAGAAATAAAGAAGGATCAGATTCCGATGCTCGACACCGGTGAAAATCCAGATGCTCCACAACCACGTGAAATGATCGATCTGGAGGTTCTATTCCATTGGGAACAGTAAACAGGAATTCGAGATTCATTATTGCTTTCAAAGGCTACCTTCGAAAAACTGGAAAATGAACTGCGTGAGGTGAACAGAAATGAAGAGACTCTCAAGAAGAACTTCTCGGAGTTGACTGAACTGAAGCACATTCTCAGGAAGACACAAACGTTTTTTGAAGAGGTATGTTTCAGTCGCATACATAGACGTCCAAACTAAAATAAGCCGTTTTGTCCACTCTTGTGTTCTTCACCTTTTAACAAGTCTTTCCTTCTGCTTGGTACTTACATGCATGGCTCTCAGTTAACTTGCTTTCTTCTAAACTGAGTCATCCATATGAAGGCATACTGCTACACTTTGAGGGGGTACCAAAGTTGTGAGGAGCTTCCTGCTCATATGCTGTCCTAAACGACGTCTGCCACTGTATCACCGTTTGGGCGTCGGGGATAGTAGGACCACAGTTTCCTCATGAATGGAAGAAGTGCTAGGTTGACCATTGCCTGAGCAGGCAGCGTTACCCACATTTTGGTATCACTGTCACACGAAAACCCAATTTTGTTAAAATCTATTGGGGTAGAACTACAGACACTACTTTTGGATGATGCCGCACACGATTATAGAAGTCAAACATTGATGCAGTGTTCCTGCTTTTAATATGTAATAGATTTAATATGTGATGACAAAGTGCTTTATCCAGGCTTGCCGAGTGTTGCTTCTGCTTGTCGTTAGTTGCGTGCATGAGTTCTTTCTCTGTTAATAGTTTTTGATGAATCGGAGTGCAAGGTGTACAAGAGTGTGAATGGCCGCTGATATCTCCCTTTGAAAGTTGGCCTTCGGTGAAGTTCATCAAGTAGCTAGATGACTGTGGTTTGAATGCTGATACTCTAATCCAATCGTTTTTTTTTACAATGCTAGCGTTCAACTCGCAATGGTGCACTGTCGGTTAGGAATTTTAGTGCATTGAATTAATGCAACAAACTGAAGACGAAGACGTACACATATTCCTCAATTGCAACTTCTTAGCATCTATTCCCTAGAATTTTTTGTGTTTTTTTTTTTAATTCCCAGTGATATCCTTCCATATCCTCTCGCTCAGATGAATGTCACACTGTCACTTGATCATCTCTTATTACGGGATCTTTTGCAACTGTAGTTGATTTTAAAAAAATCTAATGTTGTTTGCGTCATTTGGATCGGCCCAACAGACGGATGCTGCATAGAAACCCTTAATTGCGGTAGGGGCAGCGATTGCGCGCTGCTGCATTGATTTGTGTGGGAGACACATGTTCTACTGCTCATCTAACCTGGGAGTTTTTCTCCTTCCGTACCGATTAAGTTTTATGTTTATTTTTATAGTTATAAATGCAATTAGGATCGATCTAATGTTGTGCGCAAATATATTTTGAAGCAGCTAATGCTCTGGTTCTTTTTTTAAATAAAGGACCTTCGAACACCGAAAGCCTGTTCATGTCAACAAAATGGTGCGTAGGGAACGTTGTTTGAGTGTGGAACTGGGCTCGCTATGGAGTAATGCTCCGTGGGTTGATGAGTTCGGGTTTCTGGGTGGGAGCTGAAACGTATAGTAGCCAACACTTGTTTTTTTTTCTGTTCAGACGTCAAACGTTCAGATGCTTCGTACGGAAATACGAATTCATTCAAAGCGTTCTTTATCCGATAACCAAGAGACCACTTCCTTGCACAGAACATAGTCAAGAATGATATCTTCATTTCCATTCGTGAACTTTCACCATTACACCTTAATGAATAGAACTAAGGAGGCAGAATTTTTGTGGTCGCTGGATATTAGTTCGCGGTGGAGCCAGCATTTCTTGGATCGGATCGTGCTACCTTGGAATTGCTCCCCGATTTCTAAATGACGGGATGGCATAATAATTTGGTGCTTTCGTGCGGCAACAGAGATTTCGTTATTTCCCCGAAAGGCTTGCAGAAATTGTAGGCAAATATTTTTTAAAGGAATTATATCGCTTGTTTTTGTTTACTCTTTTGATGGGGTGATATTGCTGGTACTCCTTTGTTTAAGAGTGCTGTTATTTTATGGATTCGCTCAAAACTATGATTCGCTTTTGTTTGATAATGGCGTATGCCCGTTTCTTTGAACTTTTGCGGCTTTTCTAGGGTTTCTTGTTGAAAAATGCTCTTTCGAGTCGCACATCTGAAAACTTGGTTTTGTTCCACATCGTTCGAGTGATATGCTTCTATGAAAAAGATGATCGCTTGCGCTATAAGCGTTTGTTATGCTACTAACACTACAAAGGCAGGCGTTTCATGCCGTTTCATACCATTATCGTGGTCATGTTCTGATTGTCGTGCTTTGTGAGGTTGAGCACGATCGACGTCGTTTTGGTGAAACATCCAGGAGAAGAACTCTATCTGGCGATCAGGAGCCGCTGATCGTTACTGCAGAGGAAGAGCCGCCATCGGGACCGGGTTTATCGATGACTATGCTAAGGCTCGGGTAGGTGAACGTAAAGTTGGAAAGCATTTTGAAAAAGAAAAACGGCGCCGAAACAAGACGGAGGGGCGTCCTGGCTGTATTGAATAGCGGAATAAGGTGCTCAAATGCATATGCAAAAGCAAGCGAAGAATTCGCACTAGCGACTTGAGGAAAGGGATGATTTACATGAGAGATGCAGTTGACAGGGAGTGTCCCATATCCCTCAGCAACAAATTGCCTCTAGCAGGATGAGGTCTGGGGTCCTCTCCACTTCCTATCCAATAACTAAGGCTTGTTTCGTTTCAGTTTGTTACGGCAGAGGTGTAGTGTGGCACAATCAATCGCCTTTGCCCCATATTTACAATTTGTTCGGTGGAAAACTTAGCAACTTGTTCGGCCTTGTAGCGAATCACCATGGGTAAGCTAAGGTTGAAGATTGGGTTATGGGGCTTTATCTTGACCAGCATGCGTCGTGTCACGGCATGACCCCCCCCCCCCCCCCCTCCCCACCTACAATTGTCGAAATGCCATAGCGCCAAATTTCTTTTTTCTTCCGTTATTGAGTGCATAGAGGAGCCTCCTCTTCGCTTGTTACAGCGCCGGAAGTATCGTCAATGATGGTCAAGCTCACCCTCGTGTTGGCAGAAAAGTTCCGTATGCGTCACTTCTGAACGCTTTGTTAAACAGAATTGTTTAGCCTCTAGCCGTCTCAGATAAGATTAGCTAAAGGTTGGGGAAAGTGTGGCGCATGATGAATATGAATGCCCGAGTGAGGTGGTTGTCCAACATCCAACATATCTACAGCGTTGTGTCGATCATGCTTCATTATCCTCCTGTTATTCCCAACGGTTTGCTTTGTTCTTCAAAGATCGTGAAGGTGGTGTTCGCATTGGAGTTCGTTCACTTGGTAGGGAGCATGCCTCATAATACATGCATATCGTTTCGTTCACCATCCTCAGGTGTCTTGAGAGAAAAGTTCACTTTTGCGTTCTCACGAAGTGTTTCTCTCAGCACATCGATTATGGCAATTGCTTCTCTGAACGAAAAGAGTAGGGCCATTCTAACTGGGATCATTTGAAGGCAGAAATTTCGACGTCTCAGTAGCTATAGCATTTCCTTTACAGAGCATCTACAGTTTTCCTTCACTCTTGTATAATGAGTGCGTTTCTTGTCCAAAGAAAGGTTATTTGAAAAGATCGGCTGAAACTGGACGTCTTCATGCCTAACTGCTAGGAGACCTACGTACCACGTTGCTCCAATTTAGCCGCCGTCTCTAACACTTTGCTAACCCCTGTGTTAATGCTATTACTTCGTTGAACGTAAGTGTATGATTTGATGGAGGTTTTGTCTTCATGGATTTAATCAGTTGTGTACTATCTGATTTCCTCTTTGCGGTAACGAGCATCCTATGCATCTACTTAGCCGGACCCGAACAAGAAAGGCTACCTAGTGGTTGTTTTTCTCAAACGTTTTTTCAGTGTTCGTTATCTTAGCGCTATTCTGGGTTAGTTGCCCAGGGCGGCCTATGCGGAGCGCTGTGACAACCGAGAAGAGTGAAATCAGATAACATATGTCCTTAGCGTTTCCTTAACGTTGTTAATGTTCGAAATTAACACAGGCGGGCGCAGATACAATGGTGCCGCCCGGTGACGGCACGGACGCAGAAACCATGGAGCTCACGTCTGCAGGAGTGACTCCGCCGCACACATCTGGACCGCTTTTTCATAATTTTGGGTGGGTGTTGGAGGTCTTAGAACACACGTCGGTGTAGTGTCTTGTGCTGCCCGTTGCTTGCTGTGTCCACGTCGATCTCTATCCCCTTCCGCTTGAAAAGGCTGCATGGCTGGAATGCATGTATCACTTTCAGATGCGAAGTCGTTCCCGATGCCCGCTCCCACACAAGAGATTCCATACTTTAGATTTAGACGTTAGCTCCACGAAAGAGTTTTTCGTTGCCATCTTCATGACGTTGAGCGAGAGGGACCTTTTTCGAATCTTTGTTGTTGTAGGTATAATTTGAGTTTGTGTTAGGGATTGATTATCGAAAATCGCTTCGAATCTGATCGGCTGTTTGGTATAGATAAAATAAATCTTAAGCTTCGGGGGTAAGTTGGCAAAGGTGACCAATGCTCTTGTAATGACGAGCAAGCAGTTTTGACGTGCATGTCGCGAAGGCGCTCAGCATTGGGAGGTGGGAACGCGGCGGCCAATCATAACCAAACATCACCGGCGAAGACTAAGATGTGTCAGTCCCCCGACGCTTTGTGGGGTGTTCAAGAGAAAGCTAACTGTAGTCGGCACTCTAGATATGGCGCGCTTTGAATCTAAGTGGAATAGGTCTGCAAGCAAGGTTAAATGAAATGTCAAAAAAGGTATGCGAAGCGTTGGAAAGAATATCATTGGTTGGGAACGTCTCGCTCAGCGTTGTGAGGTTGGCAGGTTAGCACTTGCGAAAGTTGTACAGTAATGTGTTGTGAATATTGTGAAGTTTCCTCTCACGTCTCACGAGAATAAGTGTATTGCGTTTCTGTAGCATGAAGAGCTACTGACAACTGCCGAGGAAGATTCCCATCATCATCACCACCAGGGAACTCAACAGGACAACGCTCCACTGAAGCTTCAATTACGGTATGCGGGAGTTGTGGTAAAGTGTTTGATTTCACTCAGATACACACTGCGCATGCACTTGAGTATTACTGGAGTAGTGCCTTGGGACGCGTTGTGAGAACATGTGCTGTGCATGTAGTAGATCTCAATGCTAGGCAAAAACCGTTTGAGCTGCTGAGCTGCGTTGTGGCGTAAATGCGGTAGCTTCAAAGTTGTTTGTGACGTAGCTGTGGGTATGTTGGATGCCGGTAGCCACTCATCTTAGTATCGTGGTAAAGCAGCACATTTCACCGTATCTACGTTAAAACTTATTCCTCTATCAAACATTTTGCCATTTAAGTTTTGTTGCTGGTGTGATCCGTCGGGAGAGGTTGCCAGCTTTTGAGCGGCTTCTCTGGCGTGCTTGCCGCGGAAACGTGTTCTTACGCACATCAGAGATCGACGATGTCCTTAATGACACTATTACGGTGAGGCTAAACTTTTGCGACATCTTAGACGCTCACCAACGTGCTATTCGTTTAGGGAGAACCGGTCAACAAGACGGTATTCATCATCTTCTTCCAAGGTGATCAGCTGAAAACCAAAGTGAAGAAGATTTGTGAGGGGTTGGTTTAGCATATAGAGTTCTTCCCCACTTACATCACTTCCATACAAATGTTTCCAGCTTCCGTGCAACCTTGTATCCATGTCCGGATACGCCCCAAGAGCGTCGTGAAATGTCCATCGGAGTGATGACTCGCATTGAAGATCTCAAGACTGTGCTGGGCCAAACGCAGGACCATCGTCACAGAGTGCTGGTACGTGCTTTTCATACATTCCTCACTTGGTGTTGCTTAATGAGGAATTCAGGTTGCTGCCTCGAAGAACGTCCGCATGTGGCTGACCAAAGTGCGGAAAATCAAATCGATCTACCACACGCTCAACCTATTCAACATCGACGTAACCCACGTAAGAGATTTGCAATTCTAGTACTATCTTGTCACTCATGTGAAAGTATTAGAGCCCATTGGTTCACAAATTATATCAGCGGCAGCAAATGCGTGCGTTAGCGCAGTCGAGCGGCGCGCTAGCTGTCGCGTGCAGCCGATCCGGGTTCCTGCATCTCAAGGGGGATTGATTAACGCTGTCCCTTATCCTTCATATATCAGCAGCACAAGATGCTCAAATAAGTAGAGAAAACGATGAAGAAGTCCGGCGCCGTACACATCTTTTCGATTCCGTAGTTCTAGCGATAAGGTGCGCCAGAAACCTTGGCCCTATGAAGACAGAATGAACACGCGATCGGCATAGCGTAACGAGGAAGCGAGAGAACGCAATTCAAGTAGGTTGAATGAGGCCTCTGGAGTTCAGAGCGTTGTTGAAGCTCGAGCACCATTGATGCTGTCGCTTGGGCCAAGTGGTCGAGAGCTGTATTGGTCGGCATGTAATGGTTTTCGTTAACATTCTTTGCGGGAAGTGTAGCTGAGCACATCCCGCTGATAATGACAAGGTCACAAGGATGCTCACCAACGCATCACCCTTCTTTGTGAATGCCTTGGACGAGTTCGTGCCTTTCGAGTTGGGGAACCGCGTTGCTCGGGTACACGGCGAGCGAAACTTATTTGGTTGTTTATTTATTTATTTGCGTCGGGGGTGTCCGATCGAGCATAGCGATGATCAGAGGGGCGAAAGGTAGAAGTGGCAGAGAAAGACAAGTGTAGAAGCATAGGCGAACGAAGCGATTTGAACGAGCGCGTGCCTTTCGATATCCCATGGAATCACGGAATTGGTCCCTATCTTGCTTGCATCAGTGTGATATGCGGTTCGCGCCACTAGAGCTTTTCAAAGATCGCATTCGCACTCAAACTGCCTTGGTGCTTTACTTAGGGAAAATTTGGGAAATAAGCTAATGCGGTTGCTTTTGATGATGGATACCCGTCAACCTGGTGGAGGCCAAAGAGACTATAGTTGTTTAGTTCTCTCATTGCCTTTCCTACCATATCAAATCTCTGCGTTAGAAAGTTATTTGGTTGTTTATTTATTTGCGTCCATGTTAGCAATTTTCTTCTGTTGCAGAAATGCCTGATTGCCGAGTGCTGGTGTCCAGTTAGCGAGTTAGATCGTATCAAAATGGCTCTGAAAAGGGGAACGGTTTGTTATGCTATTCAGTCATTTGCGAACCATTAAAGTTGGATTAACTTCGCAAGGTTTGGTGCCACTCTGTTCTAGGAGGAAAGCGGTAGCCAAGTGCCGTCAATTTTGAACAGAATGGATACCACTGAAGCTCCGCCAACTTATCACAAAACGAATAAGTTTACAAGAGGATTTCAAAACATCGTCGATGCGTATGGAATAGCTACCTACAGAGAAATTAATCCAGGTAGGGATTGTCATTTCATGCGGAAAACTGTGGTGTCAGTAGGGGAGGGGTGTTTGTTATTTTCAGTACTTAGGACCGTTCTGCCCGTGTTTACACAGTGCGTTTCAGCCCCTTACACGATAATCTCGTTCCCGTTTCTCTTCGCTGTGATGTTCGGCGATATGGGACATGGCGCCATCATGCTTTGTGCTGCTTTGTTTTTCATTTTGAAGGAGAAACAACTCGAGGCAGCTCGTATTAAGGATGAGGTAGGCAGTTCGAAGGAGCGTATAGCGTTCGATGGAGAATTTCTCAAAATTCCTACAACCCTGCGCAGTCTATAGCCGTTCGTCGCTTTCTAATGCTATAGCTTCTGGTCAGATTTACAGGGTCTTCTTTTGAAGAGATGAAAACTATTTACTCCTTTTTATATTATAATATTATCTCGATGGAACCAAAATCTGACCATTTCATGTTCAGCGTTGTTTCAGATCTTCCAAACATTCTTTGGTGGCCGTTACCTCATCTTTCTCATGGGTGTATTTTCCATCTACACCGGGTTTCTATACAACGACGTGTTTTCAAAAAGCATGAACATATTCGGATCGGGATGGACCAACTGCTATGATCTCAACGAGGCCAAGAAACTCGGCTATGACGAGGAGAAGCAGCTGATGCTGATTCCCGAAAACGCGTATGATGTTGGTTTTTGCGGATTGTTCGAGCTTCCTCGAGCACCAATACACCTTTTTCGTGGTACTTATAACGTGCTGTTTCAGAGTGCAGGTGGTCCGTATCCGATCGGGGTTGACCCAATCTGGAACCTCGCCGAATCGAACAAGTTGACGTTCCTGAATTCCATGAAGATGAAGATTTCGGTCATTTTCGGCGTTACACAGATGACGTTCGGCGTGCTTCTTAGCTACCAGAACTACAAGTAGGTTTCGTGCAGTTCTTAAGAGTTCGTCTTCATTATCATTCAGCTAATTTATTCACTCAATAGCTTTACGTGAAGAAAGAGTACACAAAGCTTCGTCTTGCTTTCGATTCATTTCTATTTTCAGATATTTCAAGTCGCGGCTGGATATAAACTTTATGTTCATTCCACAGATGGTATTTTTGAGTTGCATCTTCATCTACCTTTGCTTGGAAATCGTTGTCAAATGGATTTTCTACACTGCAGGAGTGAGTTCATTACTCTGTATCTTTGTCTTTGAGGCTAGAAATGTCCTGTGACGGTTTTAAGGTGATTACTGGTTGAACTGAACTGAATTCTAGTAGTATTTTAAACCAAGCGTCTTCTAGAACTACAGCAGGAAGCGATAAACTGAGCGCTCCATTTAGTAGATTGTAGGTCCGCCATAAGAGCCTTCCCGTAAGAGTGGTTCCGTCATCTAAAAGGCTGCTTAATGAAGACATATCCTCTTTAATCGCTTTCTGCATTTAAAAAAAACTGATTTCAACTCGTACACACATAGCGGCTTCCTGGTGAATACGTTGCTGACTTAATTTCATTGTTTCACGCAACGCAATTTCATTGTTTCCCGCACTATGTTGAAGTTGCGTTAGGTTCTCTATTGTTGTTCTTTTGCATAACAGAAACAAATGCTTGGTCTGCGCCAGTGGGAAGCGTACGCGTTATGCTGAACACTATCTGCCCTTAACATAGCTGTTATTCTTCCTGTGCAGTAGAATGTCAGGGTTCTGACTTTATCACATTGAACTTACTTATACACTGGCAGCTCAGATACTCTGTCGGTAGGAAGCACCAATTCCATCCCATAACAATTTGCTAGGATAGATGCTATTCGTACCCAGATCAACCAAGCCCTCCTTGGCTACTTATTTACTATTTTACTTGTTATTTATACATTTTTTCACGTCAAATTGAATTTTTTCAAATCAGATGTGATACTCTTCCAAGCAAGCTTGACGCGTTTGCAGCCAAACTTAATGGCTTCCAATACGAGACGAGTGTCGTCCAGATTAAACTAGAGATTATAGAAGGCTAAACTATTTTTTTTTAAGGAAAATTAAGTATGACTTCCTTTAAGAGATGTTTTAATGTTTGATGATTGAGATGTTTTAATTTACGTGCCCCGATAAATGAACGCAGTACTGAAATTTTTTATAAATTTTGTATTTTTCAAGGGAAACAAGCTAGGTTTAGAGCTTATTTTGAAGAACAGAAAGGCAGCAATTTTTGAGTGTGTTAAAAGAGGTCGCGCCACGTGCTCGTCTACCTCGTCGCGACTTTTGTTTCGTAGGGTAAACCTTTGCTTACCGACACAAAAAAGTGAAGATGTAGTATGTTTTCTTCAATTGTTTTTGTTTTACCGTCGACAAGAGTTTAACTTCACGCCAATATAAGTGTTGCTATCCATTAGAGGAAAGTCGCGAGGTCTTAGACGAATAAATGGCACGATCTCTTTTAGCGCTAATAAATTCCTACCTTCCTGCGCTTTAAAATAGGCAACAACCTCTTACTTTTCTTCAATATTCAAATTTTTATGAAGTTCTAGAGGTTTTCATCATCTTTTGGGCCAGATAAACTGAAAAATCGTACTATTTTTCATTGGACAAAAAAAATCTTCATTTCAATCTGGGTTATATTCAGCTTGATTTCGAAAGCGTATAGTTTTCGAGATCAAGAAAAGTCAGTTTGGTCTGAAGTGTCCAGTTTGAGTGTAAATGACGTAGCTAACCGACCATTTCGTAAAAAGCATTGACTTGACATTTATAAGCTTCCGAAGTGCTTCCATTAGTCGAGAATTCGCTGTGAGGAATGTGGAACTACATTACCATGTTGTGCGGTTACTTGAGGCCATCCGGGTGCTTGAAAGCTTGAGGATGGGATATTGCTGGGTGGACGACAGTATGCTAGTTGAAGACCCAGTCATATCTACCTATACTCTTCCAATACGAATGCCTTTCGTTTGTTAGATGCAAAATTTGTCGAGATGGCGAAAATGCAGCATAATTATCTTGTCAGTTCCAGAGTTTTTATGAATGGGCGTCTAGGGACCCAATTGATATTATTCTAGTCCAGATGTTTCCGTTTTCTTTGTAGGTATATTTGTTGGGGTTTGTTCCGGTTTATCCTTTACAAGTGTTACGACACACCTTGCGGTGTGCTGCTGCCTCTTTTGATTGTGATAGTGTACTCGCACACAACATAAGTGCAACCAGCAAACATTTTTCGTGGAACGGTAGGAGTGGCTCACCGAAAGATTTCGGTGAATCTTACCACTGATGCCTCATCAGCCCTCATAGGGCCTACTTTTGAGATTAACCTTGTCCAAACCCGGAATCAAGGTACCCACAATACGACCTATAAATTCATATACATGTACAGGGTGCCTACAAAGACTCGGTCGTGTAAAAATGGCAGTAATAGGTCAAATTTGGCACAATTTCAACCATTATTTGTTCATGCATTGTAGATCACGACGCAGCAGTATTATTCGTAATTGTCCTCTCCTGGATTGATAGGTCCCTTTAGTTGGTGAGGGCAGCTATGTAGGCCGCGTCGCAGATCTCTTAAAGAATGTTGTTCCGCATTTGCTTCAAAGACAGCGCTGGATCCTACATTTTCCCATGTCGAGTAGAGCACACATCCTCTAAGACGGCAAATAATTGAGGATCAAAAATCTGAAGACGGAGGAGTTTTATAGCTTGGTTTTAGCTGGCACCAAGTTGGACGAGTGGACGGGGAACCGCCACTACGACCTTTTCTTTTCACTGTTAGAATAGTCGCCCTGTCTGAGTGCGCATTCTGCTTTTAAATCGCCCGGTTCGGTTCGGTCAAGATATGTTATACTGCTGTCTCTGTCGGACAAAGGTTTCTTCTGATTTCCACATTTTTTTAAACACGAAAAACTGTGATGTTTGGGGAGACATGTTTAGAAAATCTTACGATTAGAAAATTACCAATTTCGGTGCGCAGCCATTCTTTGCATACCATCTGGGGCCGGATTCATGAACGACTTTCGTAACGGAGAGTTGTAAGCTTATCAAGCGATATGGTGAGAAAACCGCGTTAAAAGCTCAGATAACACGGCTTATCGCTCACCATATCGCTTAATAGGCTTACAATTCTCCGTTAAAGTTACGTAAGTCGTTGATGGATCCGGCCCCGGGTTCTTCAGAAATACTGATAAGAACGCTATCATTTTGACCTCTTTAGGATGGTTCAACGGAGAAATTTCTCATCAAAGGGAGCGATGGCGGAATAATCAGCTTGTGCGAAGCACTCCAATTATGCTAACAAATTTTCCTTTCCATTCTCTTATCCTCATAGTTGAGTCGTTACATCCAAAATAGTATGTTACGCCCCGGCTTAATTTTGAATTTGTTCCGAGTCGTTGCTGACGTTGGTGACCGGCAAACTAATAGCGTTTTGCAGTTGAATCTCAGATCCATTCATCTAATGTTCACTCTGGAAAAGGCTCTGAAGCGCCCTATGCGCTACCATAATACTAGACGTTCAGCCACCAATCTTGAGAAATGTAGTCACTTCGAAATGGGAGTGCTCCAAAGCGGACCAGAAGGAGATAGTCGGTAGTTTTACATGAAAAATCAATACTTTCTAACAAGAGTAGCTACAACCATAGTAATTGCTAGGATTATAGCCTTGTGGCTATATAAAAGTTAGCATGCGGTTCTCTGCAGCCGAAAAATTTTCCTAATAATGTAGCTTAATTTTTGTGTCAACGCTTATGGGCCACCCTGCAGCTCTGTAGCCACCTGCATACGATTAATAATAGAACTATTTCTTTAGAATGTGCAGCAGCGACCACTTCCATAGAAAACATATCAGGTCGCAGTGGCAAATTTGTGCACCTTCGAACAGTGATTCTAATTATGTTTACCGTACTTGCAACTGAAATCGGAGAGCGGAGTTACGGGCCGTTTTCACTTATCCTTTTATGCGAACTGCTTGCGCTCAGTGCTAACCATTCACTGACGCCGAGCTCAATTAGCATCAGCACGTTAATTACCCCTCTCGACAGGAGAAGTACGCGTGAAATTTTTTTGACCTCTTCTCGAGCAGTGGGATCCTGAAAGTGAAACAGTGCTGCTCCAGATCTTTTCATGATAATATCACGGTGAGGAGATCGTGCTCTCATGTCACGCTGAGTCATAGTGACGAACTTTGTGGAAGACGTCTCTCCTATCTTTATCAAAAAATCAATCTTTACCAACTTTTAAGAGGTCGACTCACCAGACTTGTTTGAAGACCAACGTGCCCTCCAGCGCTATGCAAGAAGGTTACGATGAGGAGTAATCGCTCACCTACTGGGACTGCAGCAGCTACCTAGCTTTCATCATCACTATGTCCATTTGAATTGCCTTCGACCGGCAGCAGAATAGCACTGGACTAGTGCAGCAATCAGCTGCACGTTTCTTGAGCATGTTCGCCACATGTCAGGTGACCGCGATCGTGCACCCAGCCTCGTCTTGTGAACTTGTGCCATCGTATGCTGCTTTATTTATGTCGAAAGTGGGGAAGGTTTTTACTCCATCAACTTGGTGGTCCTGCCAATAATCTACAGCAAAATACACAGTGTCATATATACGGAGGGCAACTGATGAAAAGTGACGTTTCAGCGCGACCGCCAAACCTTCAGAGCCTCGAGAAGACTGCAGATGTTGTGAATGAAAATGATAAAGGCAAAAGAAAAGCAAAAAAAGTATTCAGGTTCTTTTTCGCGCATGCCCTTTGATCAAAAGGCATGCCTTCTAATTATGAGGCGTTGTCTTAGTTCCAGCTCTGTCATTGCAGATGAGCCCAGGAAGTCTTGAAGACTTTTCATATACTCTCTTACCCAGTCCGTTGCTACCTAATAGCAGAAACACCTTATGTAGTCGAAAAGTTTTGACAACAGTGCGACTTTAGTAACAGCGAGGTAGGTAGATTCTGAGTAGGTGAGAGAGTGGCGATATGTGATATTGAGGCCGATAACGTCAATTGAGTTATAGTGCTTTGTATGTGTTCCAAGTTAGCTGATGTTATCGCGTTTCAGCCACAGGAATCCATCTTTGGGTACAAGTACCCAGGCTCGAACTGTGCGCCGTCATTGCTGATCGGTCTGATCAACATGTTTCAATTGAAGGAATACGGCAAAGGTTTTGTAGATGATGATGGGAAGCAGATGTTTCAGTGCCAACTGAATTCGTGGTATCCCGGTCAGGTGCGTTCTAGAGATATAGGACGTTACAATTTAAACTCTCATCTTGAATCGTGTCTTCATAATAGACCTCCCAGACTACCTTCGCCACACCTTCTGGCACCACGCAGTGTCACACCGGAGTTGCGCCCGGTGTCGAATAGCTGTACTCGTGGAACATGTGTTGTCGAAATACCGACCATTTTTCCACTCCCCACGAACTCATCTACATAAGTCACTGGTTGCATGTCGGTTTTGAGGCGCTTGTCGGGCGTATGCCAGGTTAAGAAATTTTCACTTTCTCTCCAGCGAGATCACTGTCAACACAAAAGTTTACACAGACCCAAGACTGTATTCTACCCCTTCGCGCTTAGGCGCAATCCCGCAGCATCCTGCTGAGAAGAAAAAAATTAGTACTCGAGATAGTAGTTGGAAATGTTAAGATCGCTCACGATCGTATTCATTATGTCATTAAGACCTCTAATCGATAGGACTACATGTTAAAACACCCTTTTCCAGTAATCTCCGATTTTAGCACACATTTCAATCCGTCCTTTTCATCGCTGCGATCGTATGCGTGCCGGTAATGTTATTCGCGAAGCCGTACTTGCTGTGGAAGGAGCAGAAGAAACAAGAGGAGGCCGGCCATAGGCACCTGGTTGGTGTGCATGTCGATGCACATCACACTCGGCCAATTTTACCAAACAGCTTGCCGCTATTAAAAATGCCTATGCTGAAAAGTGGTCTTTGAATGTCTACCGAGCAAAGTAAATACACGAACTTGGCTGTTTCGATAGCGGCCAAGCTTTTCAGGGTGTCGTCGGGAAGGTACTGGTGCTGTTAGCGGTGGTGCAGGTACCTGTGATGCTTTTCGTCAAGCCTTTCGTTCTGAGAAGCCGTAGTCGATCGGCTGAGGCTCTCTACTACAGTTTGAGCGATGAGGTCCGTAAAATGCCCCAGGCGTGATTCAAGCTGCTTTTGTTTATCGAGATTGCTACATGGAACACTCTTGAAGTTTACGGAAGCTTGTTGCTCGGAAAGCCTTGAAAATGAACTGACTGTCATACACCGTAGTTTATAAAAGACTGTCGCTCCCTGATTGCTGAGCAGTGCTTGAAGTCTTCAAGTTCGAGACTTTTGCAATTTTGAAGAGAACCTTGAACTTAAGGTCGTTCTGCAAATGTCCATTTCGCAATAAGCTTTCGAAAACGATTGATCTAGAAGTGTATGGAGGATATCTCGATCACAAAACATTAGTGGTGGTTTGTAGTCACATAGAAGGCATCTATAAGGCAGACCTGAGGTTATTCTGTGGATTTCGTTTTTCGCTCAACAGACCCTTGCCGGCTTAGTCTTCGTCTATGGGGCATACTATAATTTACCGACTGTACACGGTCATAACTATCTTCGACACGCTTCTGTGCTTTAGTTGGTAATCATGCACTGTATGCATCATCGCATCAAAAAAAAAAAAAAAAAAACAGATTCGGTGCAGTTTTGAAATCCAGGGTGTGGGACGGATCTTTTCCGCTATTTCAGTGCTTCAGTGCAGCGTTTTGGAGCATCCCTTTGGAAATCTTCCTGCCAACTGCAGCGAAACCTGCATTTGTGTACAAAGTCGAGTTATCCTCTATATGCTATCTCTGACTCACTTCACAGCCGTACGTGCTTGTGAAGCGTGTTGAGTGTTCAAGTGTCGGTCGAAAATCCCTCTGTACGATTTTTTCGCTAACATCTTCGTTCACTGAAAAGTCACGTTATCAAGCCACCAACACCACCGCTCTCCTCCAGCAGTCTCTTCCCGCTTACGATACGTTCCCTGGAAGGTAAAATTCGCCGTTTGTGACTGCGTGTGAGCTTCGTGTCGTGTCTGCTCATAACTCTTGCATGTTGGGTAGCTTGTGGTTGTGCAACTGTTAACATCTACGTGCTGTTCGTGTCTGTTATGCTCGATAGCTCCCTGTGCACGTGAAGCTTCCTGTGATTATAGTGGTGGTGTTGGTGATTTGTCGTGAGCTCCCTGACCGTCGTTCACCGCATGCTGGGAATTTAGAGTGTTCGGGCTGACATGAATGGCGACGATGCGGAGGTCGTCCACACCGAACCCAAGATGTCTGGCACCACAAGTGGAAGTGGAGGGGACCATGGTCATGGATCTGAAAAGGTATGGCTTTCGAGGTTCTTGTGCTTTTGTTGACTGACAGAAATGTAGAGATTCAAGAGCGAAGCGCTAGGGACCTCCTTCACTCGCCCGTGCAATAAATAGGCCACCTAGCTGTTCAAAGTGCTGCCTCTGCCTTATTGAAAAGAGGGAGCTAATTCAATTAATTTGGAGGCACTCTGTATTAGCATTTTATGGAACAATAGAAAACAGTGACATCCATGCGATTTCATTCATTTCAACGTGTTGTTGCACGATACCTTCCTCATAGTCAATTTTCCGAATTTATTCTTGCTTGCTTCGAATAGTTTCAGTAAGGGTACAGCCATACTGCGAAATGCTCTCACCGTCAGTGCTTTCGCTGTGTGTTGAAACAAATAAAGTTTTTTCAGTTCGATTTGGGCGAAACTATGGTCTACCAGGCCATACACACAATTGAGTTCGTGCTGGGAACTATTTCCCACACGGCGTCATATCTTCGTCTCTGGGCGCTTTCGCTTGCGCATGCGCGTAGGTGGCCTGTTCGGTTTGTGTCCGCTTGGAGAAGAAGAAGGCTGTTTCGTTTTAGAGCTGTCCGACGTGCTCTGGACCATGGTGTTCCGCCATTCGTTCCGACTGGACGGATATTACGGTATCATTGCCACGTATCTCCTCTTCTTCATCTTCGGCTCCCTGTCGGTGTTTATTCTGGTGCTCATGGAAGGACTGTCGGCTTTTCTGCACGCGCTCCGACTTCACTGGTTGGTTTAACGCAGTTTAACTTTGAGCGCGGTGAACCTTATCACCCTCTTTTTGCAATGAATTTTGTGTTAAAAAGTGCGACTTTTCCTAGGTCTAACCTGAACGTAACCGTATTGGGTGAGACTACGAACCCCACGCGTGGTTTCTGCATTCTTACCAGGGAAGGGTCTCAGACGTAGGCTTGAATGGGGGAAATGGATAGCACTGCGAGAATCTCAACCCTTTATGTAGTAGAAAAACATGTTTCGTTTTTGCTGAGTCCTTGAACCCAAAGAGCTACGGGCCTTCGAAATTGGGGGTGCAGTATGTATTGCACCGTCACCCGTACCCACCATAACCTACCGTAATCGGCCGAAATTTGAAAAACGGATGTCAGATTCGTGATCAGCACCCCAAATAACTCCCTGGGGGGGGGGGTTGGGCGAAAATTTTTTTTTCGACCTCTCCTCGACCTTCGGAGTCGTAAAAGTAGTGTCGTGAAAGTCGTGCTTTATGGCAGTCTAGATCAGTTCACTTGCTACACATCTCCTACACATTTATTTCACTCTAAGCTGTCAAATAAAGGTTTCTGTGAGCTCTGCTTCACTCACTTCACTTGTTTTTTTTTCAGCGAATGTTAAACAATGACCTTGCAACAGGTACGGTTTGCAGCAGCAGGTACGGGTGACTAGAGATGTCGAGGTCATAATCACCGACTTTCCCCAAACCTTGCCCAGGGAGGTTATTTGGGGTGCTGATCACGAATCTGACATCCGTTTATCAATTTTCGGCCGATTACGGTAGGTTACTGTAGGTACGGGTGACTAGGGCCGTCGAAGTCATAATCACCGATTTCGCCCAAAGTTCCCCAGGGGGGTTATTTGAGATGGCGATCACGAATCTGACATCTGTTTTCCGTATTACCCTGGAGTATGTTGAACTACAGTAAGTAAAGGTGATTAATGGTAAGGTCATGGTCACCGTTTCTGTCCAAACCTCGCGTTGAGTACGAATCTGACCTTTATTTGACAATTTAGAGCGAAATAAATATGTAAAAGATGTGTAGGAAGCAAACTGGTAAAGAAGGCTGCCATCATGAAAAAATGCAAAAATGCTGCATAGCACGGGAGTGGAACGTCTGACCTAGCACTTGCGAAGTAACCCCGCACCCTGCTGAGCCACAAACTCGCTTGCCGCAGAGCCTTTCGCTGCGTCTTATACAACAGCGCGCGCATGCACGTGGGCACGTGCTGACGGTGCGCCACCGCACCCCCTCCCCCTTCGAGGACCTGTAGCTTTCTTGTATCAAGTACTCAGCAAAAACGAAACATGTTCTTCTACTTTATGAAGGGTGGAGATTCTCGCAGTGCTATCCATTTCCCCCGTTCAGACCGACGCCTGAGACCCTTCCCTGATTAGTATAAACACACTAACCTTAGTACTGACAAGGAGAGCCAAGGAACTAGGCCTTTTGGGACATCACACTTTTCCAGCTTCTTTCCTCATGTTTGATTTGACGTGTTTCTTCCTTTCCTGCTTCCTTCGTATCATTCCCACTGTATTCTTTCTTTTGCTTTCTCGGCCATTTACCACTCCTGCTATTTTCTGAATAGCCACGGAAGAGGTGCTAAATACAGCGTTTGATGGCAGTGGCAAAGGGAACCTTAGATCCATATCAAACACGATCGGAACAGCCAGTAGTCACTTGGGGACTAAATAAATTATTTCAATCATTGGACCCTTCTTTGAACTTTTTGTTTGAAATGATTCGCGACTTTGAGCGCTCCGGCTACATAAGTTGCGCTCCAAGTATTCCAGAGTAGGAGGAGATTTTCAAAACTTCGTATATCTGAAAGCTCTGGTAAGGCAAACACATCATTGGAAAGTCAGCTTTAAACACAGCCTGGGTACTTATGGTCGGGCGTCATTGGGAGTTTTTATCAGACAGTCTGAAGCAGCGACCACATGTTCGTTTCGAAGCAACCTTATGATTCGAACTAACTACGAGGGAGAAGAGAGTTTCTAGTTCATACAAAGGTGTTCGTTTTAACTGGCGCATCTGTCCGTTCGGAAAAATAGAGGTGAGGTGACGGGAACTAGATGTTAGCGGGTTCCCACTGACCAGACACTGTGAGTTCTGGACCAAGCGGGAACCGCTAGGCTGTTCTGCTGCTGATGTCTTTTGTTGCAGGGTCGAGTTCCAGTCGAAATTCTACGGCGGTCTCGGCCATGCGTTCACACCATTCTCCTTCGAAAAGATCCTTGAGGAGGAGCGGCAGGCCGAAGACAGTCTGTAATGTCGATGGATCCATCTGTTTCGTGCCAATTCCCCATTGCGATACAGTAACCATACCTGTATCGTGCTCGTGTTGGTCCTGCTGCTGTTTGTGCTTTCCTATCGCTTTCTCTTTCTGTAGGTAGAGGCAGAGTAATAATGAATGGCTATGACTGAGATCTTCTCTTCCTCCAAAGGGGCACGGTAGTGTTGCTGCATATCTCGTCTATTTATTTATTTATTGAGTGGGATCTGCTGGGTAAATCCGGAAACAACTGCGCCATGGGAAGGAGTTCGTTTTTGATAAGTGACTGGAATGGAGAAGGTTGATTTTCACATCTAATTGAGCTTGATTAAGCGAACTGGTAGGGGCGATGTGTACGCATTTCTGGTCTCGGTGTTGTTCGTCAACTGCATTGCATAGTAGTCATGCTCTTAGTTCTATACAAATTCTATTGGCTTCATCGCTAACAGATGTGAGCTTTAGTCGGTTCACGTCGTCAATGATTTCCTGCTTCGTGGTGATTCTGAGTAGTGAATAAAGGTTTCGCAATGGAGTCGTTTGTTGTCTTAGAAAGTTCGGACCTACTGTACTGAAAAGCGTTCTGTGAAAATGAAAGAGGTGGTTTCGTATTTGTAGGGACGCATGGTGGAACGGCAGCTGTCCCCACTTGACTGCCTTCGAGATTTAGGTTCGTGTCGAGTTTAATGAGTCCTTTTCAAATGTTGTCGGGAAGATTGGAGTTGCTGTGGCATAGTCGTACAGATCTCGCCACGTGGAACAGTATGCCTCACTTGTCGGCTCTTCCACTTACTATCCTCTAAATGGAAGATACAAGGCGCCTTTCCAATGTAGTACTATGCGGCTGTTGCTCGCTCTTCAAATTCATATAGTGAACGTTTGCTAGGCTTAGAACTAGTGCAAAGTGAAAAAATATATGACAAAAGTGAGGTAGCTGTATCACGGCTTCCATCGAGTGGTACTGACGTGTGCGCTAAGCTAGAATAGGTATCGACCTCCCTTGTTATTCTAGTTTTGTCCTACCTCCAGTGTGTTGGTGGGCCGAATTTGGTTTAGTATTAACGCGGCATGAAGTAGAGAAACATGTGGCCCTATCTTGTACAAGTCTTCATGAGCGGCTGTCGTAACCTCTGGGCATTTTTGTTGGAATGGTTTCAATTCTTCTGTGCCACGCAGGTTGGTTTAAATTTTAACTTTATCAAGTCTGACTTTTAGACGGTATCGTCGTTATCAAAGGCCTGAAAGAGGTTTGGTTCTTTGCGGACTGTGCACTCATATTGTCATTTGCTCTGGTTCTCCCAACCCTGCAGCACTAATGGAATCCCAACAGAGAATGAAATACTCCAGTAAGAACGGAAACTCATCGCTGCTTTATCATCACTGAAAGGCCGCTCCACTATGCGACAACCATTTAGCGAGTGAAACATCTCCGCATACAGGATTATACGGACTTGAAGAGCATGGTGTTTCGCAACTCACGCAGTGGAATAAAGGACAAAAACTTTCGTGATGGAAAGGCACTCGTTGCTGTTGTTGATCGTTGGATTGCGTTCATGCTTGATGCAATTCCCAGTTTCCGTAGAGCCTTATCAGGCTCTTATTTTATGTTATTATTAATAAGCTTGCATCTTGTTAGAAGGGTTTGTGCCAGAAGGGGCTCTACATACCCTTTTGTTACACCTATGAGTTTATCAAGCACACGCTCAAGAAGATGTCGATGTTGCTCAAGCAGATGGACGGCTGACGACGGCTCCTCAGATCGAAAAGCAAGGAATGCCGATTCCACTTCTGTTTGGCGCAACTGTTCCTATTACAACGCGACTGGCTTGGAGGGTAACTTTAAATTGATCCAATTTGAATCATCTATTTAAGGTGAGGGAGGGTAGACGTTTTATTACGTTTTCGCATTTTGTATGCTTTGTTTTTATACAGGGTGTCTCAAAAAAATGTATACACTGTTCGAAAGGTGATAACATTGCTCACAGTGAAGCTACTGAAAAAGTTAAGAACTCATATGAAAGCTTAAGAAGACCATGCACTCGTCTGAAATTTTGCATTTCACACTTGATTGATTGTGTTTCGGTTTAATACTGTTATAATTTCTTCGCAAAGTGGCCGTTTTGATTGAATTGTGTTTCGTTTAAAATCTAAAACTTGAAAACACACTATGGCTTGCGGAAAATGCAGGGTACCCTAAATAATGTAGATAGTATTTGAAAGGTTCTAACATTGCCCCTAGTGAAGCATTTGAAGATGTTTAAGACTATGAAAGCGCAGGGTAACGAGATTGCTGTGACGTGTAAATAGCAACAATTGCGCCATGATCCCACCTGAAACCTCGCATTTCCGATCGATTGATTGTGCATGGGCTGAATGCTTGTTACAGTTTTGTTACTATTTGGTCAGATTAACCTGTACTGTGCTTCTTTCATCGTCTAGAACTTGACAATTAGGTGAAAGACACGTGACATGTAAATTTATTGATTGCACCCATTTTACAAGACGGTTTATGTGAACTGATGAAGCAACATTTACGCTGAGTGGAGAGGTTAATCAGCATAGATGCGGCTACTGGAAACGGGAAACACAAAAGGAAGCACAACACAGGTTAATCTGGCCAAGCAGTAACAAAATTGTCACAAGCATTCAATCCATGCACACTCAGTTGAATACGAAACCCAAGGTTTTAAGCGGGTGCATGGCGCAATCTTGACTGTTTATACGTCACAAAAACGTCGTTACTCTGCGCTTTCATGTGAGTCTTAAACATCTTCAAATGCTTCATTAGGGATAATGCTACAACCTTTCGAATAGTACCTTCATTTTTTAAGATACTCTGCATTTTTCACAAGCCATAGCATATTTTCAGGTTTAAACCTTAAACGAAACACAAATCAATCAAAACGGCCACTTTGTGAAGAAATTATAACAAGTATTCAAGCGATACACAATCAATCGAGTGTAAAATGCAAAATTTCAGACGAGTGCGTGGCGCATTCCATACCGCTCAAATGTCAGAAAATTTCTGTTTTCCTAGTCTGTCATATAATCCCTTAACTTCTTCAGTACCTTTACTGTGAGCAAGGTTATCACCTTTCAAACAGTGTATACATTTTTGAGACACCCTGTATCTGCAGATGTTGTCATTCGGAGCTCCAATGTAATGTTAGGATGTTTTCCAAATATTTCACTAATTTTCCGAAAGTCTAGGAATGGTGTTGTCCGAAGAGTTCTTTCTGTACTGAACATCGTTCCACTACGAAGAGCCTCCATGCTTATCATTGGCAAGATATTTCGTTGTTATTACACTGCTTAATAGCCTAGTCTTCGTGAAGGCGCCCCTTTTTGAATGTATGGGCCAAAGCTCCTTTGCGATTTGCCTGACATGGTCACCGTCAACTGAGGCTGTATCGTTAGAAGGGTTGCTCTGCTTCGGAGTTTAACATTAGATTCCTGTTCTGTACTACGATGTGCGCGTGCTTGAGGTGTCCACTTTTAGAATAGCTTACTCGTGCCAGGTGCAAGATTGATCTTTCTTATCGCCTACGCGAGTTCTAGCAAAGAACTGGATTTCTGTTCCCTCTTTTACGCTCTATTCAATGTGTTCCTTTCGCTTTTAAGATAACAACGTATGTGTGTGGTTAAACGGGGCGGTTGAGGCTGAACGACCTGTGTGGACCAGGCTGTGGAACCATTCGCTGAAACGCTACTGTACAGACGGTGGTGCTAACAGAGTCGCTCACAGGTATCATTGCCGTTTTCTCGGTGGTTCTCAAATGCTTGATGGCGTCATTGTTTTCACAGAAATTCAGAATTGGCAGCGCCAGACGTTGTCATCGGAGACATGGATTCCATACGCCCAGACGTGGCTGAAGGCTTGAAGCGGACAGTCCAGTTGGTTCACGCACCCGACCAAGATAAAACGGACCTCACCAAGTGCCTTGAATTCATTGCTCACGACTTTGGCAAGGATCTTCAGTTAGGTCGCTTATGTTCTAGATAAATTAGCTGCGCTCTGTTACCGCCCGTGTGTCTCACATTCATAATGTTCTCTGCTTTAGGCCTCACGAATCCTACTGCTTGGCGGAACATCAGGTCGTTTTGATCACGCCTTGGCCGCCATAAACTCCTTGTTTTACGCTACATCCCAACTGAATCAGGAAGTTTATTGTCTGGATGGCGAGAACCTCACCTTTGTCCTAAACGAGGTGAGCGCATTCACCAAAAATCTCTTAGTTTGAATTTTCTCGATTTTGTTATTTGAAGCCGAGGTGAGGAATCTTCGCTTCTTATTGGGAGTTCCACCCCTGCGTGTAAAAAAGATGACTGGATTGTCGGATCATCCTAGACATCATGGAGTTTGTACATATGGGGTGAAATTCTCGTAAGAACTTTTGGGGCAATCTGTACACAATTGATTTTAGGGGAAGAAATGCATCAAAATTGACCGCCAATGTGTCACAGGAACCTGTGGAGTGGTGCCGTTCTGTCAGAGAGAAACTATTGTCACTATGACTGGATTTCGCTGGAATCTCGGTTAGTGGTTGTCAAAGCAGGTACTGTTTCTGAAAGTAAAGAGCGACATAGTAACTGTTTTGCTTATGGGGTAGGTGTTTCATAGATTTGGCATACCGTAAGAAGTGCCCCATCTCGGAGCGGTTCAAAAATGAAGCTCACCCCTCATAGGGACCACTACGACGGATTGTTTGCTCTCGCAATTGCCTGCATTTTTGGCGCAGTTCATGTTGAGTGAGGGGTCTTTGTTGCACTTCCACCGCCGCCCTTTCAAAATGCGGTTGAAAAATGTAACGCCATGGCGGTAACTTGGATGATTCATGGTATTTTATTTTATTTATAAGCATCAACGAGATCCCTTTCCGTTGTGTTAATCTTTGACTAGTGATTAAGAAGCAGCGGTGAAATTATCAACGGTTTGCATCGAACAGAAACCAGAAACAAAAAAGTCGCCGTTGACTTGGTGCGCATGGGAAAAGAAGCATTGACTTCGAATGGAAGAAAACACATTTACTATGAGATGAAGGGAATCAATTGGGCGGCTCTCATTCTGTCAGCGCTTCATCCTACATGTCCCTTGGCCGTTCATTAAACGTTGAAGAACGAGGGATACGCAATACACACAAGTGGAAGGGACCGTGTTTTATCCTCTCGTGCGCGCTAAAAGCGATTTCTGGGTAAGGTTATTCCAGTCGTCAGCTTTCCATGCACTCTTCGACGCGGCGGAGACGATGGCAGACGCACTTCCACGTCAGAGTCGCAAAGAAGGCCATTCACGGACGCTAGTACGAGGTCTAATGTCCCGCTGACGAATTCAATACCGGGTCAACAGGAGAAGAATCCCTCGTTTCCTTGGCGCAGTGGAGTACGTGTGGAAGGCGAAAATCGAACAAAAACATCAATAAAGAAAGCTCTTTCCAAAGCTCGCCCGTCCACTGAAATGAGTGCACATCGTCGCGACGCGAATGTGTTAAGAGAGCACTGGGGTGGGTACTATGCCAAACATCCTCTTCCGAAATTCTGAACCGGTAATTTCGTCTCATGGTCAACCAACTGGTTTACAAGGCCGCTCATCAACGCCAACAATGCGGAATGGCACGAGAATAGACAAATCGAAGTTGGTTAGTTAAAGCTGAGCTGGAGCCGGTGTGTGTATGTGTATGTGATTGTGTATGTATAGTTATATGCATGTGGGTGCGTGTGAAGACGGGTAATTTAAGAGCGATAAGTGAGTAGACGGGTCGTTGTTGCAGCTGTCAGCGATTCTTCTCTCACCGCACGTTATGTTAAGCTTCAAAGGGATCCTGAAAAGGCAATCGGAATGAGGCCTCCGTCAGTACCAGCTTAGTGACCAGACTATGTGGCACCGCGAGTTGCCTGCCCGCACCTTTCGGCTCCCACTCTAGTCGTTCACACTGCTTTAAACTAGCAGAAGGCAATCAGGCGGGCTGACGACTGATCCGCGTGCCTGCAGCAGTGGTCCGTTCGGACTGGTCCAGAGAGTATGAATGAGCAAACTTCTTTGGCTAGCTTGGGCAGCCTTGGCTTTAAAACTCCGAGATCACGTTGCAGAGAAGATCTACTAAGGTGCAGTGTATTGAAAGGCATGCGGATAATAACGGGGTATGATATGACATCATGCTATATTGGTGTCGTAATCTTCTGGTCATTGAAGCGCCTTTGCCAAATTGAAGTTGTAGTTAGCCTGCGCTTGAGGAACTTGGAAGGTCATGGAGCGGAGCTCCTTCAATAGTGATGGGCGGTGTAGCTACCACGCTCAGTCGTGCTTCCATAATTCCTGAGAGATATAGGCTGCGCGAATGATGGACGGAGAACGTCCGAGAATGGATGATGAGCGTGACCTGGGTGGTAAGAGAGCTCTGGAGCTGCATTAAGAGCTGACGTAATAGGCATCGAGTGAAAAGGTGAATAAGTATTTTTACCCGGCTAATGGGTGGCGAAATTTTTTCCACGTAACCGATGATCGTCGGCTTGTTAAGAACGCTGTTAAAACATGGCTGGCACTGTTTGATACATCTCTGAAAGTACTTCGTGCCAGATCATACTCGTTACCAATGCGAGTGTATGGTGCGTATAAAATTGAGAACTGTTAAACTTTGGCACGTATCTGAAACATAACTCGGTGGTAATAGAGCAAGGAACATTAGAATTACCGTTTCTAATGAGCTTTCTAACGTCACTTTGTACGGTGAATATTCAACAAACTAATGTCTGTCAGTGCCAAGCGTTAAATCGCTCACGGCATAGCTGCGAGCGGAATGTCGTGTGTCGGGCTTGCAACCAACTCCTCCGTTCAATAGACAAAGCTACTTGTTGTCTCTCCCGACGGGGGGGGGGGGGGGGGGGAGAGGAGGGGAGGGATACAGGAAGAGCACGCGTGCTAACCAGCGCCTAAAGATTTCATGTATCATTTGCACCAGGGGTGCACACGAAATTCTGGGCGTTAAATTTTCTTAACGAAATTTTTTAACGGAATATTTTCGTTAAATTTCGTTAAAAAATACATTTAGCTGTAACCCATTATTTCAAGAGAAAAAAAGGAAAACCTTATACGTTTCAACTTCAAGAGGTCAACAGCTAATGTTCAAGGAATGGAGTGTAACGCTGCAATGTGAAATAA
>OX375867.1:71826415-71921793 GCA_947359475.1 Heligmosomoides polygyrus bakeri
CATCGGTAAGGCATCCTGAAATGTGCGATCAGGCAGGTACTCGGAGTTCCACCCTTTCCTAGTTCTTCTGTTAGACTGTTCTACGAACGTGTGCTATCGCCTGACAGGCACCAGCCCACTAAGTACAGGAAGAATTAATAAAAATACAGTAAAAACCTCTTCAGTGGAATGTTAACACGTTGACGAACGCACAATTTTTGAGTGCCTGGTGCGTGGGACCAATCATATCTCTGCAACGTCGGGACAGTGATACGACATCGTGTCACACGGTCCCACACTGCCGAGAAGGTGTGACACGCCGCCTTCATGTTAATGTTCAGGAAAGGTAGCTTTCCTATTTTTTGTTATTAGCGTTTTTGTAAAATAGCTTAGAATACCTCGAATACGTCCAGCGGCCGAAAACATTCGCTCCGTCTCGACTGTTCCAGGTAGGTAAAAGTATTTTGAGATGAGCAGCGCCAGGTGAGAACAGGCGTATCTTACGAGGTTAGACCAGTATCTTTGTGAATTCGTTGACCTGCTTGGGGACTCGGCGAAGAAATTTCTAGCTCCAAAGTACATTAAAGGATAAGGATAAAGGATGGCGATAATCAATCCCTTCTGGGATACGCTGCTCATTCTACTTCTACGGGATACCCTGGAGACAATGGCTTGCGGTGGCCAGCCGATGAAGAAATCAGCATCTGTCCTTGCCAGGCAAGTTCGGTACCAATTCACCGACCCCAGTGGGATCGAAGGCTTGGTTGGCCTGAGCGGGAAATCCCGAAGAAGAACCAGCAACCTGCTATAGTGTGCACGCGACAGCCAACACCTCCTCCGACTGCGCTACACGTGCTCCCAAAATGTATTATTTCTAAAAATTCGAAGCGAATTGAATTGATAAAAACATCAAAATATTCTGGCAGATTTCAGTAGTTTCCCAGGAACAGTCCTAATTGGGAGGATGAGACCTGCAACATTAGAGAATACTGAGGGTAAATGTGATAAACTCACTGAGAAAAAAGTCCGTTAAAAATTCCGTTAAATTCCTAAAAATTTCCCTTAAGTCGTTAAGCCAAATTTTACCGAAAAATGCCGTTAATTCGTTAAATCGTCAACCGTTAAATGTGCATCCCTGATTTGGACCATTGTATGATAGAATTCGGGTTTTAGAAGATGCGAAGATGGCGTTTGGAGGTATGATCAGCACGTCGAACTTCATGGAGGAGGATGTGCTCCATGTGAGGACTTCAGCACCGCTGATATTCACGATGGAGCTCAGCGCGAATTCACTTCTCTAAAGTTCTACCTGCCCCCGCTGTATAGTCTTAACGTTCGAATAGAAATCATGACCTGTTGTTACCTCACCGTACCTGCTGTTGTTGTAGCGCTATATTTTCGATTTTTTACAGGGTTGTTCTGCTCAGGATGTTTGTTGCTTTGAAATGTCGCACGTGTTGTGTTCTCAAAGGTTGTTTTGTTGTTGTTAGCTTTTCCATTGCTAGCAGTTTGTGCCTGCACAATGAGAAGGAAGAGCTGTTGGAACCAATGTTGACTGATGTTTCAGTTGAGGGCACATGCGGACAAGTAAGCACTTGTTCCATTCCTAAACGCCTGAGAAATTAGACAGCTGTGCAGAAATTGCATAAATGGATGTTGAACAGTGGCTGCCTTTGCATTCATGGGTGCTCACCGTTTTCTTGCTTCGTACCAGGTGATTCGTAATACCATGTTACAAAAGCGCAAGAAGTACTGGTTCCCCGCTAAATACAGTTTCGATGTTTAAAATGGACTAGTATTGCAGAGGGATTGCACTTCTTGTTTCCACTCAGCGAAGGCAATGCTCCTTCCTACGATTTGGTCTTTTTTCGGGTGGTATCTAAAGCTCGATGCTTTGGAAAAGCTGAAGACCTGGGCGTGTGGCGCAGTTGGTAGAAGGTCTGATCTCGTCTGGCCGCACGAAACTGTTCGTTCTGCAGCCACGCCAACGAAGAGTGCTCGATGACCGAGCGTCTCATTGAAGAGACGCATTATCTCCTCTCACCTGAAAGGTGCTTCATGTTAACCAGCACTTTGAAACGAGACTTACATCAGAGGCAGTTGGACACTGCTGGCGGTGCGCAAATAATAGCCGCCACGAGAAAAAGAGACAGGAGTTCAGAGTGTCGAGCATCTGGTGGTTCAGTTTTAGTCTATGAGGTGCTGCAGATGTAGGCTCGGGTGGGCTAGTGGTTGAGGTGATGGACTTTGCAAATGGATGGTGCCAGATTCAACACCCCTTATGTACAAACTTCCCTGCTTATCTTGACAATGTGCCTTATGTTCTTTTTCGATTTCAGGTCTAATTGAACTCTTTAACGACACCACGGTTTTTTAGGAGTGAGGTTTTTAGTTTTTGAAATTCTCTGTGGTTCGCAATTTGCCGATCAATTTCAAATGCAGCCATGTGCATTACATGGGCTCCATCATGAACTGTCGAACAGTCGGAATCGGCTGGAATAGTTTCTCTTCATCAGCCGCAGGGGTCTTTGCTCCCTTAGAGGTTGTTCACATACATGTGATGAAGTTCGGGCGGTCGAGCAGTCCTCGTTTCCTACACGAGTCAAGCAGAAGACGGGAAGTCCGTAGCCATAGCGCGACAGTGTGGAATCCAAGCAAGGCAGAATCAAGTAGGGAATGGGGACATCGACGAAGCTGCAGATTCGGAATAGAGAAGAGTGCAATCATGTGGTGTGGCCTTTGATGACAGAAGTTAGGTACACTTTTGTAACACGGGCACCATTTTTCACTGTGCACAGCTACCGTCTTTGAAGTCAGTTCCGAAGAGCCGGATCACTACGCTGCTAAGACCAATGAGCTTACTTGTTTCTGACACTTGACGAAATTTCCGAAACGGAAAGATGTTCACATGGTCAACTTCAGATGACAGAAAAGTTGGACAGCCTGTAAAGAACGGAAGTTCGCTCTTAACAATGAGGAGTGACTGTATTGCATCACTGTAGGGAAAAACTAACCCTGAAACTGAAAGCAAACATGAATAAAGGCACCTTTCCAGGTTAACATCTGAAAAATGCAAAAGTTTGCGCATAGTGAGAACCTTCCATCACCATCCATTCATCGTCCAGTTCTGCAACTAGCCCCCACTTCCACCTTTAGGACATCTGCACGTCTAGGTTCAGTCGTTCGGGTAACTGTAACTGATCGACCTGAACTTTGACGTCCTAATACTGCTGTCTCACTTGCTCGTAGCTACAGTTGGTACACAGCTGATAGTATTCAAGTGCCTTGTAAACATTACAGGTCTCCTTTCGAAGTGCTGCATTAGTTAGAAGCACTTCCTCGTCAGTTGCAGACAGTTGTTGGCGCCAGAGCTGTGCGTAATTACGATTTACGATTTTACGATTTACGGTGATTTTTGGCAAATTTTTTTACGATTTACGATTTACGATAGTTTAGGTCGAAAATCGTAAATTTTCGTAAATCTGATCTTTGATTCACACAAAATGGGGTTCATATGATGTGGCCAAACACGGTGTGCAACAACGGGCTAGCATTTAGAGTCACAGTACAATACCATTTCATGTTTGATTTTTCTTAAATATTCTGATGTGGAATTGAAGCAGAAGGCACCGCCTTCTGCACAGGCTGCTCCGGTTCTAGTTCACCAATTCTTTAACACTGTAGGGGCTGAAGCTTGCTATGACTTTTTCTTAAGAAGAAAAAACACAAAGCAACGAAAAATGAACGCCTCAGTACGAGATTGTGTTTCTTGCTTTCTTCCTAGAAAGGCGTCTCGCATTCAAATTGTCAGAAAAGACCGTTCCATTTTGGCCCACAAAAAGACATGCGTGGTTGAACACATTTGCTTAAGCCTGGAGCGGCTGGTAGAGAGGCTATATGTTGCTACAGGATGTTTTGTTGCGATCAAAACTCTTGCGCCAAGCGGGACTCGAACCCGCATCTTCGCCTTACACCACCGGCGGTCAAACAGCGCCGGTGGTGTAGGGCGAACATCGCTGCCCGGAAAGCAGAAGATGCCGGTTCGAGTCCCGCCTGGCGCAAGAGTTTTGATCGCAATAAAACATCCTGTAACAACATGCGTGGTTGTTTTGTAGATGAAAGAAGACCACTATTCGCTGATTCTAATCTGTTCGTTAACTATCGTCGTGTCGGGTTTCCATGGTCTTTTCAAACCAATCCAATCGAGTAGAATTGATTCAAAACCATGATAGAATATCATTTTTGCATGAAAGTGAGGTCTGGAGCAGCTACTCGACCCAAATGACGTTTCTGTCGGATTGCCAACACACGTCATAGTGCGTCTACTACTAACATAGTTCCTGAATTAGGGTAGTATGCTCCAGTTACTGTTGTTAGCCTCTCATTAAGCAATAGATGCTTAACTACGTTCGTGCGACCGTTTGTGCACCATTAACTCAATAATATGTTTCGAGTGGACTTTTTCTAGCTAAATAACCTCTACCAGTTCAAACTGAAGCCTTTCCTGCTCGATTTTCTTGCACATCAAACTGAATGCCTTCCAAATCACTCAAGAATCTTACAAAGTATACACTCATTTATTAAAAAACAACCAACTATAGAGTTTAGAAAAATATGGTTGTACTGCTTCACAACGAGATCGACCACATCATCTTCAACCGCAAGTATTGCCTGACCGACGTTTCCGTTGCCCCCAAGTTCTACACGGGATCGGACCACCGCCTCCTTTGCGTAAGGTTCCGCTTTTCGCGTTAAGGAGAGACGGCTGCGAAGTTCAAGAAGAGGAATCCCTGAACGACCATCAGCTGGGACCTCTACACCTCTCTTGCCGGCCTTTGGGAAGATACCGTTATGGACAACATCGACGAGGAATACTATCGCTTCGTACACCATCTCCGCGATAGTGCTAAGGGAGCCGAGAGCTTGAAGACCACCAAGAGACGCCTGTCTCCGGAAACTCTCGAGCTGATACGCCAGCGTGGAGCGGCACGAGCGTCAGGCAACTACCAGCTGACGTCCGAGCTTGCGAAGCTATGCAGAGCGGCGATAAAGGAGGATCTTAAGGAGAGAAGGGCGGAAGTGTTGGCTGAAGCAGCAGAGGCAGGGTTAAGCATCCGCAATGCCCGCCGGAACTTCGCCAACTTCAAGACCAAGATGACCGCTCTCCGACGTCCTGACGGAACCGTCACCTCTTCCAGAAGGACCATGGAGAAGGTCATCCACGACTTCTACTCCGATCTCTTCGATAGCCACGTCTACCTACCCCATGCCATCTTCCGCAGAATGGATACGTCGTCCCCTCTGTTCTCCCTTTCGAGATCCGACACGCCATCTCGTCGGTGAAGAAACGTACAGCACCCGGCCCTGACAGGATCAGACCCGAACACCTGAAGAACCTCCTGCCAGCGCTCATCAACACCCTGATGCGGCTCTTCACGCGCTACCTGTCGGAGTGCAAGTTCCATCTCAGTGGAAGATCAGCAAGACCGTCTCGCTGTACAAGAAGGGAGACGTGCACGACATTGGCAACTATCGCCCGATCTGCCTGCTGTCCGTAGTCTACAAGCTGTTCACTCGAGTCATCTTGAATAGGATCAGCAGAACGCTGGACGAAGGACAGCCATGCGAACAAGCAGGATTTCGGAGAGGATTCAGCACGATCGACCACATACACTCCATTACGAAGCTTATCGAAGTGTCGCGAGAGTACAAGCTGCCGCTGTGCCTTACGATCATCGACCTGAAGAAGGCATTCGACTCCGTCGAAACTGAAGCGGTCATCGACGCCCCGCTCACTCAGGGTGTTGCTACTCAGTACATCAGAGTCCTTCGAGAGCTGTACAGTGGATTCACGACCAAGATCTCACCATTCTGCAACGACGACGTCATCGAAGTGAAGAGAGGGGTTCGGCAGGGGGATACCATATCACCGAAGCTCTTCAGCGCCACCCTCGAAAACGTCATGCGCGAACTAGAATGGGAGGACATGGGAGTGAAAGTGGACGGTCGGCAGTTCACCGTCTGCGCTTCGCTGACAACGTCGTGCTCATAACACCGTGCATCAGCCAGGCGACGCGGATGCTGGCCGACTTCGATCGTGTATGTGGGAACGTTGGACTGCAGCTTCATAGAAGCACACCGGCGGACTTGTGAGTTCGAGTCCATGTACTGCAAGTATTTTTGCACATATTAGTTTGTTGTCATTACGCTTTCTAAGCATCACAGGGGTCAATTATAGGCGACCAATGCTTACAACAAGCCAAGGCTGCCTATCTGCGCCTTCATATGTGTGCTTGTTTTTCAACGGAGCGTACCTGCACCATATCACTTCTCTGGAAGTAAAAATATTATTATTGATCTCCCTTTTAGTCGACAGCGATGGGACAAAGCTATGAAACAAGTAAGCGCAAGCGTTTGTCACACCAACAGCATCTTACAAAAGCCAGTGAGGAACAATCTTTTCCATCTTCTCCAAGCTCCCATTTCCATTTTGTTTCCTTTGAAATCCGGCAAATTGGTGAAAAGTAGTCAGCCGACAGCACGTTCAGGTGAAAACACCATTTTTAGTACACCTGTGTACCGATACGGACCGAGTTCATAATATACATCCCCAAGATTCAACCGTAAGGTATACGAATTTGAATTTGTGTTCAGTCACGGTGTCATTGGAGATATGGTATATGACAGTGGTGCAGATCAGGGGTGTGCGTAAATGAAATTCGAAAATTCGTAAATCGTAAATCGTCAACTGTAAAACTTAAGAGATGCCTGACTTATAATGCATCTAATTTCCTTGTTTATTCTACTATTTTAAAGCTAATCGAAGCTAACTATGTTTCACTGAGACGGTATCAGCTCGAGCTGGACACTTTTCCTATTAAGATAGAAGCCATTAAAGTCAACTATCACCTTTCAAATCAAGCTGGACAAGCTTTCGGAGAACCAAAATAAACTGTTTGTGCAAAAACGCTATCTTAAAAAGCGTCTAAACACGGTGCCCAAATAAAAAGCTTACGCTGCTTGGACGATCAAAAATGTTTATCATTCTACTAGCCATTTTACTTGCATATAAAACTATGACTTTGTAGAAACAACCGCAACAACTCCGAATAAACCAACAAAAACCATTCCATCCAAAGCCAAAAAAATTGGATCGCTGGCCAACTCGACGAAAGCCGTATATGCTCAAATAATCCAACAGGCATCCCCTGCTAAGTGAGCGCATGGCACATATCTATGGTATGACACACCTAACGTTTTAAGCCTTCTCACATTTTGAGTTGTACCCAACAACATTTTTATTGCAAACGGAAAGGAATTGTGTGACGATTGAAAGAGTATGATCACATTTTTGGACACTAATTATAGTCGGATTTTTGACTTAAAATTATAAAAGAAGATATTTTGTGTGGCATTTTTAAGAAGTAGAGTAGAGAAGCAAGGCGCAGTTTGAATTGAAAGTGGTTTAACTGACCCGTACAAGGTGAATTTTAAACATATATGGGAAACCCATTGGCAACTATCGCCCGATCTGCCTGCTGTCCGTAGTCTACAAGCTGTTCACTCGAGTGATCCTGAATAGGATCAGCAGAACGCTGGATGAAGGACAGCCACGCGAACAAGCAGGATTTCGAAGAGGATTCAGCAAGATCGACCACACAGACACACACCATTACGAAGCTCATCGAAGTGTCGCGAGAGTACAAGCTGCCGCTGTGCCTTACGTTCATCGACCTGAAGAAGGCATTCGACTCCGTCGAAACTGAAGCGGTCATCGACTCCCTGCTCACTCAGGGTGTTACTACTCAGTACATCAGAGTCCTTCGAGAGCTGTACAGTGGATTCACGACCAAGATCTCACCATTCTACAACGACGTCCTCATCGACTTAAAGAGAGGGGCTCGGCAGGGGATACCATATCCCCGAAGCTCTTCAGCGCCACCCTCGAAAACGTCATGCGCGAACTAGAATGGGAAGACATGGGAGTGAAGGTCGACGGCCGGCAACTACATCATATACGCTTCGCTGACGACGTCGTGCTCATAACACCGAGCATCGCTCAGGCGAAGCGAATGCTGGCCGACTTCGATCGTGTATGTGGGAACGTTGATCTGCAGCTGAATCTTACGAAGACGATGTTCATGAGGAACGGACAAGTTTATGTTGCCCCATTCTCGCTCAACGGAACGAACATCTCCGAATGCTCCAGCTATGTTTATCTGGGTCGCGAAGTCAACACGGCCAACGACCTAGCACCAGAGCTGAGCAGGAGGAAAAGAGCGGCTTGGGGAGCTTTCAAGAGCGTCGAAGAAGTCGCAAAGAAGACGAGGAACGTCCGACTCTGTGCCCACCTATTCGACTCCACTGTTCTTCCTGCCCTAACATACGCCTCAGAAACGTGGGCTATACGAAAGCAAGGTGAACACGCGATCAGCGTCGCGCAGCGTGGAATCGAGAGGGCGATGCTCGGAGTGGCACGACTCACGCAAGTGAGAGAAGGCTTCCGGAGTTCCGAGCTTCGCCGACGTTCGAAGAACAGAGACGCTGTCGCGTGGGCCAAGTTGTCGAAAATTAGGTGGGCCGGCCACGTAATGCGCTTCGCAGACACCCGCTGGACGAGAGCCGTCACCGACTGGATTCCGCGGGATGTCAAGAGAACACCAGGACGCCCACCAACGCGTTGGTCGGACTTCTTCGTGAATGCCCTGAGCGACCGATATGACGCTCTTCGTGTCCCTCGAGCGAGGAGGATCCATTAGAGCAGTTTGGCACGCGAGAGGGACGAATGGAGACGCTGCTGGCGCCCGCTCGAACAAGTCGATGATCAAGGGAACGACATCATACTGCTTAAGTGCTCTCTGTCTGCAATAGGATTTTTTTTTGGCTTATTTCAAAATGCAGGAAGAAAGAGATCTTTCTGTGTGTCATATGATGGGATTTGGCAATGTGTTCACCCATGGTGTTTGTTGTATAACTTAAGCAAGCGTTGTTTTCACTGAGTTGGGAGCGGTTAAACAAATTTAGTTTATTGTTCAGTTTCAATGGCGGCTTGTTGCGACTGTTTCTGCTAAACTAGATTTACACGCAATCTAAAGGATCTGGCGAAAAGGATATGAATTTAATGGTTGTACTTTCATTTGGTCAGCATATAAGATAAATGATAAAGTACGGCGTTACTAAACCTTTTTCGAGATTCGGCAGCACATTCTATTTCCACGGGATGTGTTGAAGGCGGCTTAAATACGTATTTAGCCTATACACCTGCGGTGGCAAGCCAACGACAAGTTAGTGCTTTGTCACTCTCAAGCAAGTCTGATAGCAGCTCACCGACCCGTAGGGATGAAATGCTTGATTGGCCAACACGGGAAATCCGAACCAAGAACCTGGTATCGGATGCTCGCAGCAACAGGCGAGCGCTTCACGCCTCCTCCATTTAGGATAATTTTTTAAATCATCAGTTCATTTAGACTTTCGTACAAAGTTCGTTTGAAAGGTGTTTAGTTAATTTTAAAGGTATGCAGTTGGCTAGAAAACCATTCAGCAAAATAAGGCTATAAATAATTATTTTCTTTACCTTAAAGTAACTTTAGCAAAAAAAAAACATCTAGAGATTTAGTTCCAATACACGTCAGACACCTCTTACAATTTACGGTTTACGATTTACGATTTACGAAGGGTTTTTCGTAATTACGATTTACGAAATTTAAGATTTCATTTACGCACACCCTGGTGCACATCAGCGTAGGAAGCTTGGCCTACCGTAGGTGGTAAACGGTCTAGCTCTGTTGAAGCTCCTGCGGTAGCTTCTCCGATTTTCTCGCACCAATCCGTCTAAGTAGTCGGACCTCAATTTCGGCTATCAAGTCTTCTTTCCGTTCGTTACCAGTGACTCCACAGAATTGGTCGTTCGAGGACCGCTTTGGAATGCATACGAGAGTCGACGCCTTTTTCGAATGCGTTCCACGCCGTGTGCCGATCTTCGGCATAAGCATTCGAAAACTAACTCAGTGAGCTGTGTCCGACCAATTGGAAACGGACACCCCTTCTGGCGGAACCCACGACTTTTTCGGGGTTGTTCATCGTCGTGTGCTACTGAGTTTCTTCTGCAATGTTCTCGTCTCAGCGGAATGCGTTCCGGTGCGACATCGGCACGGTCACGTACCCTAGAAATCCACAATCGAAGTGGAAGCTGATTTTCCCATTCAAAGTCTCAGATTTGATTTTAAAACAGCCTAACAGCACAAATCGTTGTTATGTTCCCGTGTTCTCTCACAACGAGATTTTTAGGTGAAGCATTTGTTTTTCGTCCTGGAGATTCGAGCCATTCGAAGTCTTCAGAAGCACAATCCACCCACATATGGCCGCTGTGCTATCACCCATAGTCACTTTAAGTAAATTCAAGAGCATTTTATACAGATATTTCCGAAACGCTTAATTGCTTACACCTCTGAGTGTAGGAATCTTTCGAATCTATGTTCAATCGATATCTTCTTGTTCAGCACGTTCTACTCCTGAGATGACTTTTTGTTGATATTTCTTTTAGTATCCTTCGCGAACTGTTTATGTTTCCCTTAAATTTCTTTTTTTTTAAATTTAATAAATAAATGAGTAAATAAATAATATTTACATAACCTTGCTTTTATGAGTCTCCCTGCAGTTGAAAGTCTTGTGCGAAGAAGAACGCAAACACCCATCCCCGCTTTCCGAGTCCGATGCCTGCGCCTGTGCACCGCCGGCGTTGTTTGGTTCAACGCAAGCGTTGCAAAGGCAGGAGCATCTTGCACTGAGAGCAGAGCTAGCGAGTTCGAGCATGTCCTGGCGGGGGTCTTGATCTCAACAAGACTGCCTTATAAGAACTTGTAACATCGTATACAGCTTCCTTAGATTTAAATAGAAAAGAAAAGAAAAGATCTTATTTTCTTGTTTATTTTTTATTTTAGGCAGACTATATGCTGTGGCGGATTCTTCCGAGGACGTTGTTCAGGTTGGGATCACGTAGATCACGATCAGGTAGAGGCTATTTATTAATCATGCCGTTGCCCGGCTTTCTTTTAGGCCTATGGTATACTCCCGCCTACCGCAGCGACGCAACACTGCACAACGACGCCGATGCCTCGCGACGCGCGGTCGAAACAAGTGTAGAAATGGTGTACGACGGGCGCTTTCCCCTCCGCCACCGTCGCTCGTCACTGTGCACTGCCGGCGATGGCTGTAGCGCGCGACTATGTTCCTCTTCCGCCATACGGAGGTATAACACCCTTCTGCGACGCGTCGCGGGAGCGACGGCGCAACAACTGACAACCGCGGCAACCACTGCGCCATTCGCCCGTCGCCGGCGCGATGCGGGAGTATACCATAGGCCTTACTTTAATACACCGACAGTGGATTGCTGGTGGCAACGAGATAATGGTCGCCTACATGTTTTGCTCCTGATTTTTAGAGGAGCTTTAAAAATATGAAACCATTTTCTCCTTCTTCTTCAGTGTTTGTCCCGCTTCGAGGCGGGCTCTGCTATTCTGAAATGGTGACGCCACTTTACGCGATCAAATGCTTGATCGGGATGGATACCAGCAACCGTCAGGTCCACATGCAACGTATCAAGCCAACGTTGCTTTGGCCGCCCTCTAGGCCGCTTTCCGGGCACATCTATGTTAAGTCCAATCTTCCTAACACTGTCACCAGTAGCTCGAAGAACGTGGCCATACCACCGAAGGCGAGCTTCACGTAACTTGTCAGCAATTGGAGCGACCAGCACTCAGCTTCATACATCGCACCTGATCGGACGTTGGTTCTATAAATCTTCGATTTAAGGCGTTCCGGTGTCTTCCTATCTTCCTACGGATGACCACTGGTACACGAAAACTATTAATTCTTCTTAGTACTAGGACCCTGTCGTGACTCTGGACCCATTATGAAGAAGATTTACGTATGATGTGCTTGTTGGGAGCCGTGTTAAAGCGTTTCAGCCTCTTCGTCGCCCGAGTATGATCTAGTGGTGATTGGTGGTGGCTCAGGAGGATTGGCATGCTCCAAGGCGGCGTAAGTGCTGAGTAGAACTAGTGCTTAGGTCTGCGCTGCGCAACTGAAGCTTCCGTTTCAGAAGGGAGTTCGGCGCAAGTGTGGCTCTGATTGATGGAGTTACGCCAAGTCCTCACGGAACCACCTGGGGAATTGGTGGAACATGCACCAATGTGGGCTGTATTCCGAAGAAGCTCATGCACCTCGCTGGCATCGTCGGAAGAGAGGTGATTGTCTGGATGTCGGAGTCCCGTTTTGGAGTACAGCATCCTTCCCCCACTGACGCTGAACGGTTGTGAATCCGTTTTATTCTCAAGTTGTCGTTTCTAGGTTGGACATGCGCCACAGTATGGATGGCTGAAAGTGGAAAAAGGAGAACATTCCTGGTCAGAGAATAGTTGCTAATCTTTCGGACGAAGGCAACTGTCTCGTTTCAGGGAGACCTTGGTTAAGGTAGTGAGCGATCGAATCAGAGCGAACAACTGGATCTACCGTGTACAGCTGAACGAAAAGTGCCTATTATCCCATTCGCTGTTTTTCCTATTTGAGTCCCTTGTCCTTTTTTCTGAGTTGATGTCATTCTTCAGGAAAGTGAAGCTCTACACTGCCTTGGCGTGTTTCGTCGGTAATCGCACAATAAAAACGGTTTCTGCAGACAACAGGAAAGCAGAGGTGTGCTTTCGTAACAGTGTTTTGGAGGAATTATAAGATCGAGAAGCAGATAGGCTCCAGTGCAGACTCGTAACGTACAGATATTTCTGAAAACGGTAGTTACTGTTTCGATAGTTATAAAAAGATGGATGATGTAACTAGCGGCCTTCTTGTGATGAACTGACACACCTGAAAACTTATGTAACCGAGATTATCCTCACGTGGCCAGGCACGTCTTTGATCAGGACTGATTGGGATTTTTAGCTCATTTTGCACGCCAAGAATGTCGTCGTTGCCACTGGCCTCCGTCCACGATATCCAAACATTCCCGGTGCGAAATATGGTATGTTAATATCGTCCATCGATCGCTGATCTAACTATTTCATTTTTTGGTTGCTCTGCAAAGGCTCGATTTTGCCTATCCGAAGTACTCTTGCAGGGATCACATCTGACGACCTCTTCTCGTTGTCGAAGCCGCCGGGCAGGACATTGGTTGTCGGAGCCAGCTATGTAGCGCTCGAGTGCGCTGGTTTTCTAGCTCATTTAGGCTTCCCGGTGCATCTACTGATTCGCTCGAGGCCGCTGAAACCATTCGACCAGGTATCAGCACCGCCCGCGTCGGGCGGTCAAAAAGACGGTTTGCGACGGAAAAATCCGTCGCATGCTCATAACTCCTTTAATTTTACGTTGTTTGAGAAACTGTTGGCACCGTTCGTTTCGCCTCTTCAAGATCCACACAAACCCATATAAAACTTTACAGACTTTTTTTTGACAATTTCCCGTTCGAGGGTGGTCGGGTCAGGATCACTGATCACCCTTAGTTATTGGAACGCGTCGTAATCGTCCAAATGAACTTGGCATCGTGTTCGGCACACCGAGCAAGTCCCTGCCCCATACGAAGTTTGAGCAAAATCGGTGTTCCTGACCCGACCACCCACAGTTATCCAGAAGAAAATCCAAAACCTACTGAAATCGGCGGAATTTTCAAGAACGAACGTCGCATTTGTACAGCGCCCCAAATAACCCCTAGATGACTTTGGACGAGAAATTTGGGCAATTTCGAAAATATCGATATTACATCATATATATATATACATCATCGTCCGCGCAGGCTCGGCTGGGATCTCGACCAATTTCAAAAAAAATCGATTGTTTTTGAAATTGGTCGAGATTGACATCGTTCGATAGAGCTTTTCTGATGAAGCTAAAGGTGTTATTGCGAGTGTCGAAAACTAAAATGTGGGTGAATAATGGCGCAGGAAACTTCAAACGTTAAAACTCCGCCGGCCTAAAATGGCAGCTGGGGCGAAAGGCAGGTTAGTCAGCTACGGAGTTGTGAGCACGGCGTCGTAAAAAAAACCTTAAACGTTCTGCTCGCCTGCACATTTGCAGGCCGTTGGCTCTCTGCATCTTCCCGCAGGGGTCGACTGAAATTGGAAAAAATCGTGTCACGCAAGGCTAACCTGCATTTTCACATCCCTGTAGCATTGCCTAAGCTACACCGTTCTACTTTAGTATACAACTAAACCGTTTACTGCCTACAAGGCCCACAAGTTGCAGCTGAAACGACTTGAACTTGAAAGAGTTATTGCGCTCCGAACACGCCCGCGCGTGCAATATTGCAAGCGGTCGCCCCCTCGACTGAAAAGTTCGATTCTATATGCATAGTTCATGGTGCACTCCGAAGGCTAGCTGGACAGCCTTAGAGCAACTCCTTAGTAGGGCGGCTGGAAATTCATGATAGAACTCCCCAAACGCTCACTCTGCCAGTTGTCGAACCCACTCGATTGATAGGTTCATCTCTATACGAATTGCACATGGCGCACAATTAAGTCTTGCCGGGACAGATTGGAGCAATTCCCGAGTAGAGCGGTTGGAAATTTCTGACAAAATTCTGCAAACGGTTCGAAATAGTCTTGAAGACCGTATTTCCCCGAAAGAGAAGATAGAAGCGCAGTGAACATGCGTTCGCCCAATTGTTTGATAGGTTCGATTCTGTATGCATTGGGCACAGCGCACTCTTGGAGCATTCCTGGCATGACGGAGCACTGACAACGTGTGCCATGCTTGAGATACTCCGAGAACACTGCAGGTCACATGCACGTCCTGGAAAATAAGGTGCTCCAATCGCAAAAGCCTGCTGCAGTAATTTTTAGGCCACCCACGGCGAAAATGCGGTGGTCTGGTAAAGCTTTATATAAGTTTGTGTAGATCTCGAGGAGGCGAATCGAATGGTGCCAACAGTTTCTCACACCACTTAAAATTGAAGGAGTTATGAGCATGCGACAGTTTGCGACGGATTTTTCCGTCGTAAACCCGCGCGACGCAGGCGGCATTGTATACCTGATTCTAACCAGAAAATTTATTTATTTATTTATTTATTTAAAGACGTGGGATCAAACCACACGTGTGAAATACATGAAAAAGGGGAAACAGACATAAATATGAACGGAAAGCCATAAGTTCTTGAACAATAGTTGCTGTTTGTGGACGATTATTCCGAAACACGCAACGAGACCAAAAAAACAACTACAAACATTATCTCTACTCCCCAGCAGGGTTTTTCTGTAAGAATTTCTGGAAGGCTTTGGCAGATAAACCCAGCATCATTTTATCATACCTAGGACTGAATTATGTTCCTTAAGGTTTCTGTAGGTAAAGGAGTTCGATCTAATCTTTGTTCTTACCACCAAAATATTCTTACTACTTACTACTACTTACTACTTACTTCGCCTTCTGGATCGAATTAGCGGAACACCAGAGAAGGAGAGTGGATCTATAGAAACCCTTTGAGTCAAAATCTTGAACGTCATATGTAGTGAGATCAGCTATCCTCCTTTTGCTGCATAATGTTGAATGTCCGAGAATTTTTGCCCTTTCAGACCTATTTGGCAGCTTCCTGTAATCCAGCCCAAAACACCCTGCAAATAACTTTCGTGTAAAGCTGTTTCGAACGCTTTCTAAGAAGTGAATGTCTGCTTTTCTGCAGGTGTTTCAGACAGTTGTTACAAACTCCATTACAGATCGAAAAAATAACCAGCTAGCCTTAGCCGTTCCTATAAGGCATGTTTCTTTCGGCGTTTTGATTTTTTCTGGATTTCGTTCTTCAGGAACTCCATGATATCGTAGGGCTACCATATCACTTCGCGGGGTACGTGGTCGAAGACCTCTAAGTAAGTCGTGGAAGGCGATATGCGCTGGCATCTGTTTCTCGCGGTGTTTTTCTAACAGGAGACGTGCGGCGTGTATGGCATCAGTGGTGCCACAGCCAGCTCCGAAGCCACACTGATTGCTGGAAAACTGGACGATGTCACGAATTCGTCCTCGATAATTCGCTCAAAGATCTTCATGCTGTGCGGGAACAGGCGAATCGGACGGTAACTGGAGCGGTCTGCAGGAATGCCCTTCTTCTTCCAAATCGGAATCGTCGTACTTGTGTGCAACACTCAGACACTTTCTTCTCCGCTACAACCTACTCTCCAACCACTTTGCACGGTACCGAAGCTTTCCCTGAAACAGCGGCAACGCCGTCGGACTCGTTTGCTTTGCCTGGTCTCGTCTTCTTCAAAGCAGTCTTGTCCACGGCGACTTTTTTGATGGGACTGTGCGTTGAAGCCGCTGTATGGATGGTTCGATCCTCAAATCAATGCCTTCTTGCCGTCCGTAAAAGGATGGCCGTTCAAGAACTTTTCGAGAAAGGAAGAAGGGATGGCTGGATGAGGAAATTCTATTGTAGAGATTTCCTCAAAGTAGTCGCGCCACCGCTTCAATGCCTTCTTGTAAGAAGATGGCCGTTCTCATCATTGATGCCGAAGAACTTCTCAATATCCTCGGTCTGTCGATGACGATTCTCAGCAAGTCGGTGCAGATGCCGCTCACCATCGCGTGACTCGAACTTCTCGTTGCGATCTTTGCGTCCATAGTGTGCGACTTTTGCAACAGTCACGGCATTATTTGCAGCCTTCTTCGCTTCTTGTTTTTTGCCAATTATCGGCTGTTTTTTTCGCCAAGAAACATGGTGGAGCTACTTCTTCCCTCGAACTTTACTTTCACGTCGTCTGTCCACAGCCATGCCTGCTTGTCGACCTTTCGTCATCCAGGCTTCGTAATGCCGAGTTCCGACTGTGCAACTTGACAACTACCTTCAACAACCGATCAGCAAAGCGCTCAACGCTTACGATCGATTCACAAAGTCGTTCGGAGGCGATTATTCCGACACCACTGCTGGTCCTGGGACTTCCCCAGGCTTTGAAGCCGTGTCCTATGACCTGTAGTAGAACCACATCGTCTCCGGCACCACACAGAAATCAACTCTTCTTCGCTCCAGTGCTTCAACCAACTCACACGAGCGGCCCGTCAACGCCAGTGCGTATCGGCTCCAGCGGGCGCCGTAGCTCTGTCTCGAAATAGGTGAGATGATATACACTATCTGATGTGACATGGGATCTTCGAGGGGCGGCCTGTCACCTATTCTCGAGTGAAGTTCACACTTCTTTGTCATACTTGTGCTTGTACAAGGGGCATCTCTGGAACGTGTAAAAAGGCCAGCTCTGCTAAGTACGCGACTTCCGTTACAACACGGATTTTCGCCGGTCCCTTCAAACGCGCTGTAATGGGAGAAGACTCATACGGCAGTTTCTCATAACTCAACAAGAAGAGAAGACGACCACGAAAGAATTATGAGTAGTTTATCACCAGACTAGAACATAACACTCAAGGATAGTGGGAAGATTGAAAACTGAAGCCAAATCAACTTTTCACAACCTAGAACGAGAAGCAGAGTTGGTAAAAGCAAGTGGACTAGTGTGCAGCACTGTAGCCATATAGCAGAGGAAAAACTAGGAGAAAAAACGAATCGAAAAATTTAGTCTGATGTAATAAACCAGCGGCTCGGTTTATTAACGTGCTAAAAGAGTACCAGAAGGTACGATCCCGTCGCGGAGATAACGAAACTATGCTTCTTTTATATGATTTTATTTTCATACACAGACATACAAAATATTCGGAACATGCGGGTAGGATGCTGAATATACAAAATGTAGACGTAGAGTATAGATTATACGGGAACAATATTCATAAGGATAGGTCAGCGTGCATCTTAAACAGATACAATTCTAAATACGGGCAAGATACATAGAGAATGACCCACGATGGAGAGGATAGGGGGAGGGGAAAGGGATGCCCAAGATCGCCTATAGGGGAGGAGACCGCCAGCCCTTTTCCTGGCCTGCTGTTTTATAGCCTCCTCAGCGAGGGCGGAAGGGCGTGTGCCATGAGAGATCGGAGGGCGTGGATGGTAATGAAGGAAGCAACTACCGAATTCCCTAATTAATTCGGCTTTGCGTCTAATTCAACGTCACCTCACTGATGTGCCCTTTACAATCTTGCAATTCCTAGGGAAAAGTCATTCGTTGTGCTGTATTTTCCAGCGTGTTACAGTGATCGAAGCCAATCTGAGTAGAACATGGTGTAAGAGATCATTTCACAAAGACTTAATTGCTTCTGTTACGTTGCTTCTGCTTCGTGCTTCTTGGGCTGTTGTAGGCTAAACTGTCAAATTTTTAGCAAACCTGTGAGAAAAGCGATTACATACCTCGAACATTTCACAGCATTACACCGCATGTATTTAGTTAAGCACAAGCCAACAGTGGAATCTACCGCTTTGTTGGAGTTCGTTGTCCGCTGCGTGCAGAGAAGGCAATTTTCTGATGAACGCATCAGGATGCTTCCTCTAGCCGGTACTGCAACGCACAAGAGGTTCTCCTTCTTGAAAGAGGATCTTCACAGTTGCTAGATAGTCAATGGCTATAGGTCTAAAGTGTTACTTCAGGATGTCCCAACTCAGAAGCTTTTCCTGAGTTGCGTCCAGTCAGTCCACGTATATTTCCTGCACTGGCGTTAGGTTCAGAAGAGAGTTGCAGAATCGGATGGGTTTATCTCGTATTCGGTGAAGAGGTTCAGAATATTAGCGGTGGGACTTCTTTCTCTCTTGACAAATGAGCTAGTAAAATCCAGGGCATACCATGGTATGTGCTTATTCGAGAACTGGTTAGGATGACACCTTCTGCATAGGCGCCCTGATCCAGTGTTGGCCTTCGGAGAACGTTGTATGAGGAGTTTTCTGACATGGGCGAAATGTCTGCTTATTACTCAGGATCGAGGTGCAACTGACGTTATCAGGGACTAGATTGTGTGAGACTACAGTTTCGTGGTGAGACGTGTGGACCATTTATTATAAAACAATACGCAGATTCATCTGGTGCTCCACCTGCTGAAAACCAGCTGCGGTAGAAACGTAAAGAACTAGGTAACGATTGCTCACACAAAACGGAAATATTTGAGAGTGTTTTTTATGAAGAAAAGGGAAGAGTCAGTGAGCATTTCGGGAATTGCTGTTATTGGTGTTGTCCTATCAAGATAGTTTTCGCTCCCAGTTTTATCCGTGCGTGTTTATTTGATGTCACGTCGTGGCAAGTGCTTAATCCTCTAAGTCCTGTAAGTTCAAAAAGTCCAGTCTCAAAGGGGTTTCGTGGTTCGTGGTCAGAAAGGTCTACAAGAGCAGTTCGCTCTGACAGCAATGTTCATTTGTTTCTCAGTGAGTTCGTAAATGCTTTCAGGATTGCGTGAAATTGATTTTGGAGAACCTGAGGGAGAGTGGTGTTGACGTCATATACGCCAAGGAGGTTGGAAGTGTTGAACTGAACGGGGGACAGAAAAAGGTACGTAGTGCAATTCGGTGTGCTTGACTGCTCATTCCTTATTCCGTCATAGCAAACATAATAATTCGAGACATCTTCCTTCCTTCGACGATTCGAATGAATTTTCAGGTACAGTTTAATGAAGCTGCTACTGGTCGGCCTTCCACCAGCGACATTTACGACACTGTAGTCTGGGCTATCGGTGAGGCGGATTTCGTCAGCTCCTGACCATGGATGTCAGTAGATGAAGTTGCTTAGAGAAGAGTTGCAGGGCGCGATCCGCAGCACGGCTGTCTGAATCTCGCCGCAGCCGGCATAGAGACAGACAGTGCTACAGGGAGGATCATCGCTGGAGAGGACGATAAGACATCCGCTGAAGGCGTCTACGCAATCGGAGACGTGGTCTTGGTACGCCTACTTTCGCTCCTCATCGTCAGCGCTGATTTCTGCCTGCGGATCGCGAGATGTCTGTGTCGAAGCTCCCAACCGGAATCTTCGGAATAGCTCTGTGCATCCCTATGTCGGACAGGATTCGCTGCCCGACATAGAGATGCACAGAGCTATGCTTCCCCTGCATAGTGAGAAACTGCGGCCTGGCACTTGGGCCAAATGCGCTGTAAAAATGTGCAGAGCAATAGAAGGAAAAGGTAAAGGTCTTCCTCATTCAACTGCTCTGCGATGCCTCATGTGTTCCACTTCTATGCTACATCTCGGGACCCTCATAGCGCATTACAAAGCGAGAACCAGAAGCGCATAGAGAAGAATCATGCTTGATCCCACTGTCTGGGTGAAACCCCTTTACAAGAGAGTCGAAAAGCCAGATTTCCGTATGTATGAGATTTCTGGATTGAATCTCGGAGCCTTTAGGACGGGATTCAGTCGAAGTTCGAGTTTTGTGTTAGGAGGGAGCTCATCGCTAAATTATTGGCAAACACTACTTTAAACGATAGATAAGGACCTTAACATATTGGAAGGCCCTGATAACTGTAAAGAGGATTAGGCAAAAGGAAAGCTACAACGGTAAAGGTTTACTTAGTCTGAAATCTAGAATATGGAGCCCCCACAGATACGGCGCCACCAGCAACCTCATATTTTTTGTTTAATAAAGAAAAGTAAAGGTGTTTTGAAAAGATTAAGTAGGTTTTTAAAAAGTTTATCGTGGCCATTAACGTAAAGCGGCTTGCAAAACAAATTAGGGAAAAATTAACTTGTTAGAACCGTCGCGAAGCTTCTATGTAGATCACACTAGAAGGATCACTTTTGGTGCTTGATGATTTATCAGAGGTCAGAGGTATAGTTTAAAAAAGAATTCAGTAGCATATCTAAGAGCAATGCATGAAAATCTACTGCAGACGTGTCGTGCTCTTTCGCACAATGAGTTGTTAGATTCATCCGTGCGAAAAGGTGGAAACTAGGTCTCGTCTCTGAGAGTTGTATGGTATTCTGCCTACTTTAACGTGGTTTGACGGATTTCTTGGAAATTTTCAAAAAAGGATCATTGTAAAAGGATCAGTAAAAATGTTTGCCGACTGCTCATGACATCTTACTGCCAAACTTCACATAACTAGAAAATTTTTACCAGCGGCTTTTATTGGAAAATATATGCCAAATTTATTAGTCTTTATCTTAACTAAAATAATTCATTCTGACTTAAGTTGTGACCACTTGAATTTAGGAGCTGAGGACGACGGAAATCTTCGATCTGACCTAGTATTTCTGTATCTCGCACTTTCTTGTAGTTAGCGTGCTGGTGATCTCTGCGAACGCAGGAACACTTGTGGAGCTCTCAGCGACTAAAAAACGGCGTGAAAAATCAGATGTGACAATCGTTGAATGGAGCGAATAGAACCTGCACCTGTTTCCAGGGTCGCCCGGAATTGACTCCAACGGCCATTCGTGCTGGTCAGCTTCTAGCTCGACGACTTTTCAACGGAGAGAAGAAGATGATGAATTACGCGAACTTGCCGACTACCGTATTCACACCGCTTGAACTGGGCGCCGTTGGATTAGGCGAGGAGCGAGCCGCCGAGAAGTTTGGACCCGAGAGCATCGAGGTGACTCGCATTATCCTGCCTTACGATTAGATATACGGACGACGTGCTGTAGTAGTTAGATTTCTCAATCAGATCTTGGAAGGAGATTGAAGTTATTAGAAAGCGTCCTTGCTGCTTGAACTTTTCAGTTGGCAGCATTCCATCCCTACTTTGAGTTTTATCTTAATTCCTACTATAAAATGCGCTATTACGCATTCTTTTATTGATCCTGAAATTGTCCGAAAAGCCAACACAAAACCAGCCGCGGTTCTTAAAGCATGAAAAGGATAGAGGACGGCGTTATTCACTCCATTTTGGGATGCGCCACAGATTCTACTACCTGCCGAACGACGGTTCTATAGATCTTTGATTTTAAGCGCTCTGGGATCTTCTTGTCAGAGCACTCCAGTAGAGTGCCGTTTGGACCAAGCTGCACTAAAGCGTGAGTTCATTTCAACAAGGGGTGTGAGTAAATGAAATCCGAAATTTCGTAAATCGTAAATCGTGATTACGAAAAAGTCGTCGTAAATCGTAAATCGTAAACCGTAAATCGTAAGAGTCACCTGAACTGTAGTGCAGTACAACTAAATTTCCAGGGGCTTTGTCAACTGATGTTAATAAGATGTAATTAAATATTTATTTATTTGTCGTGTTAGTTTCAGCTTAAGCTGAACAGCTTCCTCACCTAACTATTTCTTTTTCACGGTTTCTTGCTAGTAAGCCATTTCCAAATCAAATTTTGCACGCTTCAAGAAGGTAAAAAATTTTGATTTAATAAATTACACTTACGATTAGGCCTATGAATGGCATCCCAACAAAAAGCCTGAATCGTTTGAGTCATGCATCGTTTCATTAGATTCCTAACTTACTAACAATTCTTCAGCTTGCATATAAATCTAGGATTTGGCAGAAACAACATCGAAAGATTCGCTATCAAAATTAAAAATTAAGGAATCGTTTCATCACTGACCAGTGCGCCAGTTTCCTGCACAAGCCGGCCCTTATAAGATTCGAAAACTTTATGATATTGTACTACTATTTAATAATTCTCCGCACTCAATCGGGCTACCCTTCGCCAGCTCTGTAACGAACGTTTGCTCTCCCTCGTCTGCAGCATCGTAAGCGGATCATATAGGGTGAATACGATAAACTCAATCACACCATCGAAATTGGAGATCAAAACTGTCAAAATCAGTTCGATCCATTCTTGAAGTGCTACGCGCTCGATTTTACTGCACATTTTATATCAATTTGCTCAACCCTATCAGCACAATGCAAACCGATAAAAAATTTGGTACATGTCGCGAAGGTGAACAGCATTGGTAGGTGGGAGCGCAGCAGCCAATAATAACCAGAGCACAGGCCGAACACATGCCAGCCGATCAGGGTTCGGATTCTACACCCCCTCTCTGAATGGCATGCCCATTCAATGCGGTCTGATTGGATGGAGCGTTACCATCTCTCAATGCTGCCCGTCTTCCCTCATATACAGAAACATTAGTGGCTTATCCTTTCCACATGAGTGTAGCAACTCCTAGACCCTGCTTGCAATCATGATGATGTTCCTCTTCACCGCTTTTGAAAGCGAAAAGGTGAGATTTCGACAGCATAAGTAGTTCTCGCCCATTGCAATGGATGAGTCCTGCGTCCTGCGTATCATAGAAATCGATGGGTAGGTGTGTAAGATGAAATAAGCCATCGACTTCCTTCCGGGTGTTGCCCGAATCCCTGCATGTCGCATCAGTTAGTGCGCGCTCTACGGTGAGTTCCGCGCCCCAAGCATATCGCCCCGCCCCACAGTAACAGATTAGATCATCAACAAACAACTCCAAAGAGAAGTGGGAATGCGCTATAAGAAGAGGCCATTGAAGTAGGCACATCTTCATACTGGGTACCCATAAATTTGGACGCCAATTGACTGTTGAGCAGAGATCGCCTTTACGAAAATTTATGATTTACGACCCAAAATGCCGTATATCGTGAAAATTTGACAAAAATAGCCGTAAATCGTAAAATCGTAAATCGTAAATCGTAATTACTGATTTCAACCAAGATTGCATCTGCCGCTCGAGTTTAACTTTTCCGTCGTAAGCGAGCATCACGTCACCAGCATACAGCAACGTCCAGGGGACAGACTTCTGAAGATCTCGTGTAATGGCATCCATAACGACAGCAAAGAGGAGTGGGGAAAGTGCAGAACCGACAGAGATGGAAATCTCCATCGAGGTTTCTGATTCAGCTTGCACACGGCTCTCCGGACAAGAGTATAGCATTCGCACCCACTCTATGACTTCTTCAGGAACACCATGATGTCGCAAGGCGTACCATATTACTTCACGCGGTACGCGATCAAAGGCCAAGATACACGGGCTCCTGTTTCTCTCGATGCTTCTAAACCAGAAGGCGAGCGACATGTATGGCATCAATGGTGCCAAACTAGCCACGGAGGCACACTGGTTGCTAGCTAGGAAGTTTAACGACTTCGCAAATTCGCCCATCAATGATTTGCTCAAAGATATTCATAGTGTGCGAAAGCGAGCGAATCGGACGCTATTTTGAGTAGTCTGCAGGGCTGGTCTTCCAAATCGGAATCGTAGTACTTTTCCGCCAACCATCGGGCACCGTCTTCGCTGGAACATGGTTAAAAACTTGGCTAATCGCTCAGCAGAGTACCAGTACTCGACCTCCATAAATCAGCTGGCAAGTAATCTAGACCATTCGCCTTGCCCGGTCTCGTATGCCTCAGAACCGCTTCAATTTCCTCCACGCTGATTTTGTGGACGGCACCGTGTATAGGAGCCCCAGAAAGGGCGGCCGGATGAGGGAACTCTTCTGTCGAGAATATCTCGAAATAATAGCCGAAATAATAATAATATTAAATAAAAGCCATCTCTTCAACGCTTCCTTGCGAGGATGCCGTTCTCATCATTGTTGCCGAAGGGCTTCTCGCTATCCTCGGTTTGGCGATGGCGGTTCTTACTCAGTCGGTACAAATACCGCTCACCGTCACGAACTCAACTAAGATCACCTTGCTACTGTGCTGAATCGCTGCCCATGGAGCATTCAGCGATGAGTCCCAATGAAAACCGCAATTTGGTCACGCGTAGGTTCAAATGTTTTATAACATCCGGCGTACCACTGTGTGCTTAAATGAAGGGAACTGGGAGGGGTTTTATGGCGCGGACGTTCTTATGAAGAAGCTGACGAATGAGAATTGCCTTGTGCTCTTCTGCATTGCACTTCCACTATGTCGCCACATCGATACACGCTTGCACGCTATTCTTCAGGTCTACCATTCCCACTTTACTCCATTCGAGTTCGTCATTCCACAGGATCCGAGCTCGGCGCAGTGCTATGCGAAGGTGGCCATCATGTTCCAGTTCTAGCCGTCCTAGCATGCTCTTCTACAGCATCTCCTCTTTCCAGGTTGTCTGCATGCGGGAAGCGCCGGGAAGAGTTCTCGGAATGCACATCGTCGGCCCGAACGCGGCCGAAATCATTCAGGGCTACGCCGTAGCCCTGAACGCCGGGATAACCTTCGAGCAGTTGACCGGTGAGCACCGCTCTGCGGCGTTTTCGTATTATGCCGCCTCCTTTCCCTTCCCTGTCTTACTCTTCGTCCGTTAGGTTGTAGCCCTCTCTGGCTTTCACTGTCATTCCGCGTTCCCATGTCGTTGGTAGAATGTGACGAGGAGTTCACATATTCGTATGTTTCAGATACGGTAGCGCTTCATCCTTGCAGTTCTGAAGAATTCGTGAAAATGCACATCACGAAACGTTCCGGGAAGGATCCACGAGTACAAGGATGCTGCGGATGATTTGCCTTGAACAGTTTCTACGTCACAGTCACCGTTTAATTTGTGTATATCTGTCGTGCTATTAGTACTAAATATTTGTTATGCTTATTGAAGACTGATTCAAGTGTATGAATAATTATTTTATATTATAGTTACGCGGGCGCGTGTAGCGCAATCGGAGGAGGCGCGACTGCCGCGTGCACCCGATACCAGGTCCCTGGTCCGGACTTCCCGCCCAGGCCAACCAAACCTTCCATCCCTCCAGGGTCGGTGAATTGGTACCAGACTTGTCTGGGAAGGATAAAGCGCTGACTTGTTCATGGCCACCGCAAGTCATTGTATGGCCAAATACGCATTCATGTCGCCTCCACGACATCCCGTAGAAGTAGAATGCGCTGGCGCATCCCAGAAGGGATTGAATAACGCCGTCCTTTATCTTTTTATTTTTATAGTTACGCACTGTATATATATGCATATATATGCATATATGCATGTATTTGCATGTATATATGATTATTTACGATATACATTTATATTTATGTATATACATTTTTTGTCGAACTGGGCATTTTTCAAATCAAATTGCACACTTGTAAGCTAGCTTTAAGGCGTTTGGTATCAAAGCGAACTCTTCCCAACAGAAATGACTTTCAGGCAGGTTAGGCTGCAGACCCAATAAAGTGGTTAGAATAATTTTTGTTCAAGGAATAATAGGAATAGTTTTTTTTGGATTAGCTTGTTTTAATTTCTTTAGTTTACCTGCCCTAACAAATGTAATAACTTTGTAGAATTTTTATTTATAGGAAAAATAATAAGTGACAATTTACCTTAAAGCACAGCAAAGAAGCATGCATTTGGCGCATTAAAAAATAACATCGCGCCATATACTCAAAAAGCTCGCCGCAACTTTTATTTGATTGGTAGCGTAAATCCCGCTTAGCGGATGCAGCTTTAAGCACTGTGGATGTCTATTTCCTATCTGAAACGAAGATCGGGAGAGGGAATTACGAATTGTACTTTCGCGGACTATTGCGGAGCGGCGGTGGACGGGTATTCAGCGTATATACACTCCCCTCTTGTTATAACGCCTCCGGATAAGACGCGACTCCCGATATAACGTGGATTTTCTCTGGCCCCCGGCCAGCTTACCTTAACGGCAGTACAAGTCAACTCCGCTCAAGACGCGTCGGATACGATACGCTACTCCCGTTATAGCGCGGTTTTGGGAGGAACCTTGCGTTCAAAATGACTCCCGTTATAGCGGCCCGGGCTGAGTTCCGGTCCCACACGGACAATTAAGACGAGCAAGATGGTGACTGCGTTCGTGATCAGACCTGCCCTTCTATTTATTTATTTATTTATTTATTTAATATGCACCAAAGTGCGCTTGAACACAACAAACTAAAAATAAAAAAACGCAGTAACTACATATCATGTCTTGTGCGGCGTTAGAAACAACAACGTTAACAAAGTTAGATCGTGGGACATCACTATGAATACGCTAGGGTAGGAGATCAAATCTTTACTAAGCATTTGGAGTTTCAGATCAAAGTAGAAGCGCAAATTTTAAAAATATGGCTGAACGAAGTAGAATTATGTCAAAATACTTAAAAAATGTTTAGGCAAACAGTTTATCATAAGCGTCAGAAGTGAGAAGCTTGAAGTTCAGTATAGCTATGGTGTGATTCCGACTGAGTGGAGAAATCACTTTCGAGCAATTTTGCGAGAGCGAAGCACCTTGTAGTTCGGTCTAATTTCCGAGCATACCAAGGCGAGCAACCAGCCACATTAAGCTTCCTCTCGGTATTGCTTCCATAGGAACTGAACTCGCAAAAAATCACTCCGACGAATATTGTCACTTAGGTGTCTACATAAATAAAAATGAAACAAAAAACAAAAACGATGATATAAATTAAAATAAAACAAAAACGATGACAAGAAGGTTAGAAAAAGTGTGTATGTAACGAAGTGCTTTGCACTGAAACCCCAACTACCATTATTATTAAAGCATTAGCCGCAAACATAGTGATATCAACAAACAGGATAATAAACAAGAAACAAATGAGCTCAGTCTATTTGCGTAAAAATGCATATGTGAAAGTATCCTTGCGTTCTGCGCAGACGAAGCTTCACTACGATGCACTAGTCATCATGTCAGCCGTTAACCTTCGCACACTGTAACGAAGTAATGTGATATTGTCCATGAGCAGGCATAAAAGCCAAATACTTACCGGCTCTGAGATTTGATTCACCACTAGGAACCTTGAAGCAGAAAAAAGCATTGTCTCTGAATACACACTCGCTGCATCTATTAAAAATTTCCTGAGGCTATGGCATGGGGATGTCACAGCTGAGACCTACACTACAAACAGGCAGCACATATAATCTGTGAATTGTAACAAAACTGATCCATTGCCTCAGAATGTGCTCAATGTCTATACTCATTACCTAATACCTACCAACTGGGCTAGGTCAAGCTTCTCTACCCTCCTTCTGAATGAGGAACTATTGTCGGCTTCCAGTATGCGAGGTGGAAGTAATTGCATCCACCTAGCACAGCGGTTGAAAAGACTGTTAAACATTAACGAATGCTTTTTCTTGCCAATTTTACGATAATGTATGTTGAAGCTACATTGCGTATACTAAAGGATAAAGGATAAAGGACGGCGTTACTCAACCCCTTTTGGGATGCGCCAGCGCATTCTACTTCTACGGGATGTCGTGGAGGCGACATGAATGCGTATTTGGCCATACAATGACTTGCGGTGGCCAGCCGATGAACAAGTCAGCGCTTTATCCTTCCCAGACAAGTGTGGTACCGATTCACCGACCCCGGAGGGATGGAAGGCTTGGTTGGCCTGGGCGGGAAATCCGAACCAGGAACCTGGTATCGGGTGCACGCGACAGTCGCGCCTCCTCCGACTGCGCTCCACGCGCCCATTGCGTATACTAGTTGGCATAAACACCCAGTATCTGCTAGCCGATAGTTTAGATTCTCTTCTAAGGATACGGAAACAGAAAGTTAAGTCCGAGATAATGCGTCTTTCCTCCAGCGTTTTCATCTCAAATGCTTTCAGCCTCTCGATGTGGCTAGGAATGTCTGTTCTACATAAGGGATGCGTTAGACGGTACCATAAGAGTCGGGTAAACACATGCTGTACTTTTTCAATTTTAAGTATGTCTTTCTTTAAGTGGGGGCTCCAAACGGGAGAGCAGTATTCAAGACGGGGCAGTACGTATGACTTGTAGAGTCTCAACAATATTTCCTTATCTAAACATTTTACGTTACGAAGCATGCAGAAGAGGATACTGTAGGCTTTACGAACTATGTCGTCAATTTGACTTGAGAAGTTTAGGTCAGTGTCGAAAATAACTCCGAGGTCTTTCGTTGAGCGACAATAAGAAAGTGTCCTTCCGTTTACAACATAAGTAGGTTGATCCTCATCACCAAAATGCATGACAGTACATTTTTCAGCATTTAGTGGTATACCTGAATTAGAAGCCCACAGATGCATCCTTTCAAAAGATAATTGCAGAGAAGAACGAACCTCCTCTCTAGTTTCGTAATCATAAACTCCATATATCTTTACATCATCAGCGTACAGTTGTAGTTTAACAGAAGCTGAAGACTTCAGAATTTGAGGCAATTCAATAGTGTAAATCATGAATAGCAAGGGAGACAAAACTGCTCCCTGAGGAACACCACTTTCACAGGGATATCTCGTAGAAACACTATGCCTAACCCTTACCGTCATACCCCTATTAGATAAGTATGATTTAAACCAGTTCAGCATCTTACCTCGAATTCCAAGCATTTCTAATTTAGCTAACAGAATTTGATGGCAGACTCTATCGAATGCCTTTGAGAGGTCAAGATATATCACATCAACTAGATTACCATTATTAACCACTTGTAACAGATCGTAGGCAGTGTCACACAGATTGGTTGCAGTAGAGGCCCCAGGTAAGAAGCCGTGCTGTTCTCGAGGAATAATACTAAATTTGCAAAGCCACGATAATATTTTCTCGTAGACAAATTTTTCCATAACCTTTATAGCAGTCGATGTGAGAGTAAAAGGTCGAAATTTATTGAGCAAATTGGTGCCAGGAATCTTTGGAATTGCTGTTACAATAGCTTCTTTCCACATCTGCGGAACCTCTCCAAGAAGCAAGGACAGGTTGAACAGATATGCAAGGGGCTTGGAGAGAGAATAGTGGCATCTTCTGTATACTATCTGGGGAATTCCATCATACGGCTCAGAAGTAGATGGGTTGAGGCGCTTAAGGATCGAAGATATATCATGAGGATGAAAATACAAGTCACCAAATGCATGACTTATAAATGGAAAAGTGCTCGAGAGCGCATCCATAGAGAGGTTTGATGGGCTAAAAATGCTGGAGAAAAAACTGGCTAGCGCGTCTGCTTTCTCCTGGTCGGTACAAAATTTGGAACCATCTTCTCCAATTAAGGTTGGCAAAGTTGTTTTAGGCTTGATTTTATAGCGGAGGTACTGGTATAATTTCTTACAAGAAGCGCGTTTGGCAAGTCGCCTTTCATAGTTAGCAAAGAATCGTTTCACGTGGTGGTTTAGGCTAGCGCAGACATTTTTGTACTCCTTACTGTTTAAGGGTGATGCCAAGTTATGAAGAAGACGATGTTTTTGATGAAGCAAATTATAGATGTGGGCCGGGTGTTTCAGAATTCTATTGCCAGGAAATCTGAAGGGCACAAACTTTGCAAAGGCGTCATATAGGGCTCTGCAAAACCGTTGATATGCGTCGGTGACTGAAGAGTACTGATCGAAAATCTCTAACCAATCTAAAGAAAGAAAGTAGCTATCTAGAGCTGCATAGTCAACGCTCAAAAAATCAGGAAATGGCGGGAGCGCGGTATCCGCGAATTCCTCTTTTATGCCGAAAGAAATGATACAGTGATCAGATGTTCCAAACGGTGGAAGTATAGCTAACTTAAAAATATTCGAAGAGGGAGATAGGACTAAGTCAATGATATTGGCTCCATGTGTAGGTTTACTGACTTGTTGCAAAAATCCACATTCTCGAAAAAACTCTAGAAAAGCTGTGCTGGCTGAACATGATGAATGCTGGCTTTCCCAGTTTATCCTTAAGTTGAAATCACCTACCAACACCGTATCTGGGTGGGTTGAGACAAGATGACGAAGTAGATCTATAAGACTTTCATCATCGTTCTTCAAAGAATTGGGTGGGCGATAAACCGTGATAAACCGCATATATGCTGCTTTGGTAGTAGAAAAAAGGTCTAAACACAGTACATCAGCCTTCCCAGGAGCAACGAGCTCGTAATGGCCTATAATAAAACATCCTTTTACAATACAACAGACCCTGCCTCCACTGCGACCACTACGATCGGAGCGAAAGACCAAGTAAGGAAGGGTGCCTACAACTTCTGAGTCCAGAACCCTTTCGTGAAACCAAGTTTCCGTGATAAAAACAAAATCGGGTTGGTTTTGCGTCAAAACGAGCTGGAAGAGATCAATTTTGTTCATAAGACTACGAGCGTTCATTAGGAAGCACTTTAGGTTTTTAAAACCGTGCAAACCTATAGGTTTCCCGTGCTCCTGGGAAGGTCCGAGGCACGTCGCAACTCACCTCTGTATACTACCCATTCACGGACTGTTCCACCTTTGTTGCGCTCTCGAGCTTCCTGCCTTAGCTCGTAGTCGCGCCTTCTCTCTTCGGCGGTCATACTACGACGTATGAAAACGTGAGGGAAGCCCTGCGTCCGGAGCAAGCGGGCATTAGCGAGAGCACGGCGCCAGTGAGCAGGAGAAGGGAGAACTACTTTTACTAAACGTGGCCGCTGGGGATTCGGCCTACCCATCCTGTAAACCTCAGTAAGGCGACACTCCACGTCAAGTACGTCGAGTATACGCCCTACATCCTCCTCAAGAACCGCTTGCTTGGCAGAAGGTGGAATGTCACTCGCCGCCTCCTCCACACCACTAATAACGATGCTCCGAGAACGCTTTTCGCTCTCTAGAGCCTCTGAAAAATCAGCAGGAATTTTCCTAGCTGCTGCGTGGAGGATGCGCCCTATGACAGGATCTGTGTTCATTTCCAATGCCAGGCGTATCAGCTCAGCTGCAGACTTTCCGGCATACTCATCATCGCCCTCAAGAGCTTGTGTTCCAACCTGGTTGGAGCAAGGAAGGCTTGCTCCTCTTGTAGCCCTTTTAGTCGCCGACGGCTGAGATTTTGGTGGCATTTGACCTTTGATCTACCTGTGTTAGACAAATTGATTAGTGCAGAATATGGCAACAAAACGACGTTAAAAACAGTAAGAAAAGCAAAAAATAGGCGTAGTAACAAGAATCTAGTAAGAAAACAGGAACAGATACAAAGGAACAGGAGGATGTGCAAAGAGGAAATAAAGAAGAAACGTGTAGAAGACAAAAAATGGTAAATAAGAGACACAGAATAAGAGACACAGAAAACACGACCGCACGGGACGCAAGTGTTCAAGGAGGATGCCTCGTTCACAGTCACGACTAATACCTGTGCGACAATGAATTACATACATTAAGATGTTTTTCATGCGTACGCGGCCCACAATCGGTGGTCGTCAGAAGCTGCCGTAAATTGGAGGGTTTCCTCTATCAGAAACGACAGAAGCTGTGGATTAAAGGTCGGATTATTCAAGAACATATCCTGCACATTTATTTTAAGCCTAGAGCAGCTCGGTAGAGGCTATATGCTGTCGCAGGGCGACCTGTTGCGATCAAAACTCTCGTTCCATGCGGGACTTGTACCTGCGCCCTCTGCCTTCCGGACTGGATTACAGCAACAGCGCTGTTTGATCACGTACAATATCCCGATATCGCAGGAGAGTGCTGTGATGCCACTGCAGTGAGGATATGGGGATGCGGCTCACGACTTAGCAGCGCTGATAGCGTAATGGGCTAACATCCTGCCTGGAAAGTGCGGGTCCATGTCCCGCCTGGCGCGAGTTTTTATGGCGGCAAAAGATATTGTAACATCAGGTTACACAGTTTTGTGGCTGATCAATTCCAACTTTCCTCTGGTACTCATTATTCCTCACACATATGTTACACTTATGCAGGCAGCAGAGAGTATCTCTGAGGACTGGACTTCATTAATAATCTAAAGATGTTCTTGGCCTTCACAGTCTCTTCGTGGTCACATATTTCATAACTGTAGCCACATTTAGCCGTTGTATGTGATTTTAGATAAATAAGAGCGTAAAAAGAGTCTAAAAGGGTCAGCTCCGGTTAGTACGCTACTCTCGTTATAACGCGATTTTCTCCGGTTCCTTCAAATGCGTTACGCCGAGAGGGGAGTGTGCTCTTCACCTTAAATTGGAGACTCTTCTAAGCTAGCGTATGAACTTTGAAATCAAATTGAACGTCTTTCAAATTGAGACGGGCTTCTTGCAGGTGAAAGTACAGACTCTTCAAGATGGTTAGAATATTATTTGTTCAAGGAAAGCTCAGAATAACTTTTTTGATTTTTTTACTTTAGCTGCTGAATGAGGGAAATAATTTTGTAAAATTTTTATTTTTTGAAGAAAGTAATAAAATAACTGTTGTGTTAAGGAACAGCAAGGCACCAATCATGTCCTTTATAAAAGGACTGGATCACATCATGCCCTCAGAAAGTTGAACCTAACGTTTATTTGATCTTTAGTGTAAATACTACTTAAATGCAGCAAGAAAGTTAGGATATGTGTGTTTTTACAATTGTTTGTGTTGCACTGTTTGCAGGTGTGAGAGTGCATGAAAACAGAAATTTTGCTATCAATCGAATGAAAATCGCGAAGTTTCGGACGGGGCACGGCGCAATCTCTGTCTTGGCAACGTAAAATGGCCGCCTTCCTGCTCTTCAAAACAAGCTTTAATTCGTTGTTTTTCCTCGAAAAATAAAATTTTTATAAAATTTCAAATATGTGTTCTCTTATTGGGAAGTAAATTGAAACTTCAAAAAAAGTTATACTAAAATTTTCCTTGAACAAAAAATTACTCTAACATTTTTGGAGAGTCTCTAGTTTAATGTAGAACAAGTTCAATTCGATTTGGAAGAGTTCTCTTTGATTTAGAAAGTCTTAGGTTAGCTTATGATTAGAAGTGTCCAATTTGACGTGAAAGTGTCCAATTTGGAGTAAAAGGTGTCCAACTCAACGTGAAAATCCTCTTCTTCTTCTTCTTCTTCTTCTTCTTCTTTTTCCTCAGCGTTTGTCCCGCTGCATGGCGGAGTTCGCCCTTCTAATTTGACGTGAAAATGCTATCCATAAATAAGACTTGCGGTGGTGAACGAATCAAAGGATCTCTGCTTTATGCTTCCCAAAGAAAGCTGGTAGGAACACACCGCCCTTACAATGAGCGCGATGGACGACTAGGCTTGCCTGGGTGGGCCACGTTGAACCAAACAGGGATACATGCGACTGCCGGCACTTCTTTCTACCTTGCTGCATGCGCCTTTATTCCAGCAAAATATGTTACGCTGCTCTCGCCCGTTCCTAAATTCGAACTTAACATGTTACGTCCAAGTGCCACTGCGAGCTGGTGTGTCCTTCTCTCATTAGTACAGATATAGGCTTCTGGTTTGATTCTTGTAGCATTCGCTGACGATTTTGCGAGTCTGCGTTCGTTCATGCTTGACAATTACGAGCAATTCTTTCGAAAAGGCAATTAGTTGGTCGTGGACCCAAACTCGCTGATTATCTGAACTGGACTACTACTATTTTCTTAATACAAACGCTTTCCTCTATGGTTCGAGCTGTGATGGGCTGACATTTCGTTCTCCAGTTATCGACGTCCATTATTCAGCCAGCAAACAAGGCCGGTAGCCATCATTCTGTTGGCCGTTGGTGGAGATGCGTAATATCCTCGTGCAGTTGATGTATTGTAATTCCCAATAATTCCCATAAATGTAGGATAGCCTAAAGTTTAACTCAGCGTAGACGAACAAGATGCTGTCTGATATTGTGATCTGTAGCTACTGTCCAAGGAATCATGTCATTACGGTCGGACACGGATGAGCATTACTATACCACTACGTCGGTCTATGCCCGTAGACCGGATGCCCCTAGCACGATGTGGGCCGCGTGTTGTCATGATCAGTGTTTGTAGACACGTAGGACGGATTGAACAGTGAAACACGTGCTCGGTAAAATCACTTTATTAAAGAATAAATTCACAGAAGGGTAGATGGAGGAGGCGGAGGCTGGCAGAATCCGGTGGAGGGCAGGGTGAAGATCAGGAGAAAACGAGTAGCGTTTCGGGGAGCAACGAGCCGACCTGAGATAATCCGGTAACTACAGTGCTCATCTCATATACCTTCTGCATTCGCGCACATTCCTAGGTCAAGCAGATCACCAGCTGATGCGCCCTACCTTGGACTCCCTTCGATCACCGCCCGCGTAGTAGCGGCGCCGCTTTGTGGGCTGATCTCTACTCCACAATGAGGACAACCCCTACCTCAGACTCGAGGAGGCCATAAGGTCTGTACCAGAAGGCGACCCCTCCATAGCAGGGGACATGGACGGGCACGAGGGGATTGGCCGAAGAGGGGTGGAAAGGGTTCATGGGGGTAAAGGGAGCCTAGATGGACAACGAATTCTCGACCTGGCTATCGCCCACAACGTGGCTGTATGTTGCACATTCACCGCGAAAAGCAAGAGCCAGAAGGCGACCTATGCTAGTGGAGGAAGGGGGGGTCTGAAGTTGATCACATCCTAGTGCGAAGACCTCTCTAAAAACCATCCGGGATGTGAAGATGCTTCTGACAGAAGATGTAGCATCACAGCACAGGCCATTGATCGCCGATCTGATAATAGCGCTAGAAGTTTTGATCGCAACAAAACATCGTTGTGACAGATCTGATAATAACTCTACACAGCAAATCCAAGGTAAGCACAGAACCCAGAATCCGACGGCGAAAACTGCGGTGTCCATAGCGCAACGAGCTACGTGCTCGAAGCAAGCCTTCCAGATCCAGCTGGTCCCGTGAATGAGACCTGGAGGAGGGTAGCCCAAACAATCCTGAGATGTGCCAAGGAAACCCTGAGAGAAACAAAGGGAGGAACCAGAGGGGATAAATCGGCATGCTTCTGAGATGAAGAGGTGCAGATTGCGGTGAAGAAGAAGGAGGCCTACAAACTGTGGCAGAAGACGAGGGCGCTCTAATACCTTACAACCATACAAAGCTGGAAAAGTTGGTAAAAGCAGCCGTATGGTAGGCCAAAAACGCGGAGATGAATGCCCTGTACGAGGAGCTGGGCGGGCCACGGGGCGATAAGCTCGCTATCACGCTATCCAATGCACGGCACAGAGCTAGTCACGATATTCGAGTAGTCATGACAGTGAAGGGTGGTGGCGATGTCCGTTCCTCCACGTGGTGCCACTGGAAACTGCCCGCTCTGCGAGCTAAGCCAAACACGGACATTCGATTGCAGACGACAGGCCCTTGTGACAGGCCGACCTACGAACACTCATGTCACATAACATGGTACATGTCAGTTCACGTATATCGAGATAGTGCTACGGCGTCCGCGGGAGCCGACGCGCACTCGCAAAGCCCGGCGAATGTGGAAAGTATGCGAGGATCCCTGATGCGAGGACGGCATCAGGGGACAATTGAGCTAGTCCGAAAGTCCCGTAACGTAAGCAGGACCCGCGTGGCAACGCTGAATGTGGACGTTGACGGGCTGCTCGTGCGAGTTGGTTGAAGCACTGGAACGTAGAAGAGTTGATCGCTGTGCGGTGCAGGAGACGAGGTGGTCCTGCCGCAAGTCAAGGGACATAGGACGTGGCTTCAAGGCCGTTCTTCAAGTCCCAGGACTACCAGTGGAGTTGGAGTCATTGTCTCCGAACGATTTCGTAACTCAATTGTAAGCGTCGAACGCTTTGACGATCGATTGATGAAGGTCGTTGTTGCCGCTAAGGAGCGACTCTATCACTTCTTCTCCGCGTATGCTCCACAGACTGGCTGCTCCGATCAAGCCAAGGATGAATTTTGGAGCCTGCTTGATGAGAAGACAGCAGAGGTACCGTCGAAAGATGTCATCATAGTCGCTGGTGACCTTATTGGGCACGTAGGTGGTACGAAAGACGGGTACAGCTGTCATGGTGGTTTCGGATATGGAACACGAAACGCCGATCTTGAGCGTATTCTTGATTATGCGGAATCGCATAACCTCACCATAGTGAACACCGTCTTCCGAAAACGCGACTCGCACCTTATCTCATACTACAGTGGGAGTACCAAGACTCAAATAGACTTTGTCCTTGTGAGAGATCGCAACCGGAGCCTTGTCACAGACGCGAAGATCGTGCCGTATGAGACGGTCGCCCCACAGCACCAACCGCTGATCTGCACTTTGAAGGTCGCCCCTCCGAGGCTGAGGCAGGTCGAACGGTGCGGTGCAGCAAGAATCAAGTGGTGGCGAATGAGAGAGAAGGAAGCGGCTGTGATTTCTCGCGTGCGGTTACCGACAGTCACGACTGTCGACGAAACGTGGAAGAAGGCTGCCGACGCGATACGCGAAGCTGCAAGGTTGGAGCTCGGCATTACGAAGCCTGGGCGACGGAAGGTCGACAAGCAGGCCTGTCTGTGGACAGATGACGTGAAAGCAAAAGTGCGAGAGAAGAAGTCGCTTTATCAAGTGTTTCTCGGCGAAAAGACAGCCGATAACTGGAGGAAGTACCAAGAAGCGAAGAAAGCTGCAAAGAAGGCCGTGGCTGTTGCAAAAGCCACTCATTATGGAGATGTCAACGAGAAGCTCGACTCGCGCGATGGTGAGCGGTATCTGTACCGGCTTGCTAAGTTTCGCCAACGGCAGAGCGAGAATATTGAGAAGTTCTTTGGCATCAATGATGAGAACGGCCATCTTCTTACGGACCGCAAGAAGGCATTGAAGCGATGGCGCGACTACTTTGAGGAAATCTCTGCGGTGGAATTTCCTCATCCAGCCATCCCTTCAACGGCTCCAACCCACGGCCCCGTTCAGAAGATCACCGTGGAGGAGATTGAAGCGGCTTTGAAGAAGATGAGGCCAGGCAAAGCGACTGGGCCCGATGACGTGGCAGCTGATTTATGGAAGTCCAAGTACTGGTACCCTGCTGAGCGGTTGGCGAAGTTCCTTAATCAGGTTGTAGCAGAGAGGAAAGTACGTGACTGTTGGAGCCAAAGTACGACGATTCCGATTTAGAAGAAGAAGGGCAGTCCTGCAGACTGCTCCAATTACCGTCCAATTCATTCGCTTGCTTTCGCACAGCTTTTGAGAATCTTTTTCCTTTTTTTTGAGAATCTTTGAGCGAATTGTCGATGGACGAATTCGGGACATCGTCCAGCTGTCCAGCAATCAGTGCGGCTTCGTGGCTGGTTGTGGCACCGTTGATGCCATTCACGCCGCCCACCTCCTGATAGAGAAGCATTGCGAGAAACAGAGGCCAGTGCATATCGCCTTTCTCGACTTGAAGAAGGCCTCTGATCGTGTACCGCGGGAGGTTATATGGTACGCCTTGCAACAACACAACGTACCTGAGGAACTTATAGAGTGGGCGCGGATGCTCTACTTTTGTCCAAAGAGTCGAGTTCAAGCTGCAGCTGGAACCTCGATGGAGTTTCCCATCTCTGTCGCGGTACACCAGGGGTCTGCGCTTTCCCCACTCCTCTTTGTTGTCGTCATGGATGCCATCACACGAGATCTTCAGAAGCCCGTCCCCTGGACGTTGCTTTATGCCGATGACGTGATGCTCGCTAACGAAGATAAAGGTGAACTTGAGCGAGAGGTGCAAGCTTGGTGTGATCGCTTGGAGCGGTTTGCACTCAAACTGAACGTGAAGAAGACCGAATATCTAACGACAGACGTTACTGAGTCCAGCTCCATCAAGGTTAGCGGCATCGAGCTTCCACGCACTGCGGTCTTTAAGAATCTGGGATCAGCAGTCGCGTCTGACGGCAGACTGATGGTCGAAGTGAATTCACGCGTGAGTGCAGCTTGGTCCAAGTGGCGCTCGTTGACTGGCGTGCTCTGCGACAAGAAGATACCAGACTATACCAGATACTACCAGATACCAGATACAGACTGTCTACTCCGTTGGGAGAGCATAGGGTCCGGAGCCACGATAGCGCAATGGTCGAGGTGGCGGTCACGATCTTGGCACGCGAGCGCGACGTCACGGCACGCAGAACTCTCGAAGCGTTTTGGATCGCGGCCAGAAATCCAAAAATCAACCGCAAGGAGGAGTGCATCGCGGTGACGCAAGAGCTGGTGCCCTACGTCGATCTCTGCGGGTTTGACCTACGTGGTCGTGCTCAAGGGGGTCCCTGGGGCAGGTGGTCAGTCGATATAAGCTCGCAAACCCATCCGAGTTAGCCCACCTCCAGCTACGGGTGACTGGTGGATCACTTCGACCCCACCACTAAGGTTAGCGTTACTATGCTCTACGACATTGCTTCCTGACTCCTTGTCTCCTTCGGAATTCACTCCTGTAGGATGAAATGGCGTTCGGGCGAATAGTTTTTCAAATGAACTCGACTTTTCCAGGCTCTGACGAAGGCGACATCGCCGAAACGTAAGCCTAATAAAAGGTCGATACCAATCTTGGTCTACAGCTGAGAGCAACTTATGGAATATCTGTTTGAACAATGCCAAGATTTATGGAAAGTCGGACGTGGACAGTACTACGTGGTGTACCAGCTGGCTGTTCCCGGCTTGTGATGGAAGTCTTGTCATTGAGACAGAAGATCGTCTCTACAAGACAGTCCATCTACTTTCTCCGCCGCTGTGAACAACATGGAATCGTTCAGACGTTCATCAGTCGGAAACGCATTCACGAACTATGCGGTCATTCCAAGGACGACAGAAGGACGCACAAAATCGAGATGAAGATTCTCAAGTCAACGATACGAAGCAGACGAGATCATCTGTATATGCTTTTATCGAAATGTGTGTATAAGGAAATGTGCTGTGAAAGGCATGTACCGAGTCGTCTTTGGAGGAGAATCGTTAGTGAGTCGAAGAGCATTTGTGATTCTATTCGCTCTAAGGCCAAAGTAAAATTGCAGGAGAAATTCTTAAGGTTAAAGGAGAAGGAGCAATGTTTTAGATCCTTAGTACCAACCGATAATCACCGTAGGGCAGAGGAGAACGAGGGTGGAGTGCGCGAGGCACGTGCGACGGTTGTCGGCAACGTCAACTTGTCGAGCGACGCTCTCTCCGCGCTGGATTTGGGGCCCAGTTTCGCCCCCGCGCAGCGTTTGTCCGCTAGCGTAGCGCGCAAGATCGTGGGCAACCTCCAGTTGTTGCATGATCGGCTGCGGCATAAGGCCAAGATCGATTCGCGGGGAATTGGGCCGGGTGTTGCCAGTAACACGGCAATACCGCCCCTCCCTTTCCTGCCACGTATGTTGGGCCACAGGAGCCTAATCCAGCGGTAGATATCAAATTCCGCATTTTTGCCACCTCTTTGCTTACGGTGCTGCGTCGTAGTGCTGGGCAGTCTTACCTCTCTAGGGCTTCCAATCTGACAGCGGCAGAAAGGAACGGTTTGAGGGAGATAAGGGAATTGGCAAAGTCTGGTGCCATAAGGGTCACTGTTAGTGACAAAGGTGGGGAATTCGTGGTGTTGCCTCAAGAGCTAGATAGGGCCATAACAAGGCTCCATCTTCAAGATAACACCATTTATGCCTCATCCTCTCGTGAGGAGTTTGGGAAACAGTACCGCCGCCTTAACAGAAAATGGACAGAAATTGCCAAGTCGGCAAACCTTCCTAAGGGGGTAATCACACGACTCAGGTGTGAGCACCTGTGTGCCCCGTATTATACGTGCTCATTAAGACACACAAGCTACCTCCCGGAGGAGCTGCCGCTGTCAACCCTTCGTCGTTCAAGGTTCGGCCCATTATAAGCAATGTTGCTGGCCCTACAGATCGTATATCATGGCTTCTAAACCTTGTCCTGGTACAACTGTTCAAATTTATTCCCTCCCACTTACCCAACACTAACGCTTTCCTCCAAGTGCTCAACGCAACCAGGGCGGAAGATGGGTATGTGATGGAATCGTTTGATGTAACCTCACTATACACAAACGTTTCCAGAGAAAGCGCTGTACAGGCCGTCTCGGAAATTATTGCCGAACACCAAGCAAGGTTGAACTTGTACGGCCTCACTGTTGTGCAGATCATGACACTTCTTAATGAGTGTCTGCGGTGCAACATATTCAGGTGGTGTGGGGAGTACTACAGCCAGGTGAGGGGACTGGCAATGGGACAAAGGTTGGCTCCCGTGCTTGCGGTAGCGTTCATGGCGAAAGTGGAAGCTCCTCTCTTATCGTTAGAGTGCAAACCTATCGTATACTGTAGGTATATAGATGACTGCTTCATAGTGTGTTCCACTCAATCCGAGATGGACACATGTTTCGCCCTCTTGAATGAGCAGTCTGAGCACATAAAGCTCACGAGAGAAGAGCCTACAGAAAATTGGCTTCCATTTCTGAACGTGCAGGTTGGCCTCTCGGGAGGAGTTTTCAGGACGATGTGGTACCGCAAGCCGAGCAATAAAAATATCCTTGTCCACTTCCGGTCATCCCATCCAAGTAGTACTAGAAGGGAATAGTGCGAAATATGTACCGAACGGCGGCTAAAGTTTCGTCTGATGCCGAACAGAAAGCCTTCTCAAGGGATTTGGCAGGTCACATTGCAAGAACCAACGGGTATCCCACGGAAGCGTTCCACGGACGACGAAGGCGGCGAGCTGTGGTGACAGCAGCTCAAGCTCAAGAAGAAGGAAAGATACCCTTCTGCATCCTTTTCTATCAGACGAAACCAGTGCGTCTATTCGCACATGCCTTCGTAAAGCAGGTTTACAGGACCTGGTGAGAGTGATTGAGATCCCTCCCACAAACTTGAAGGGACAATTGGTTCGGAACCGCCTATACGACAGAACGTGCACTACACCATCCTGTGTTGTCTGCCCGTTTGGAAGTGCAGGTGACTGTATGACATCGGGGGTGGTGTACCTCATTACATGAAGTCAATGCGGGGATGAGTATATAGGGGAGACGGGGAGACCGCTTTGCACCAGGGTTAAGGAGCACTTGGATGGGCTAAGAAGATCTAATGTGTCTACTCCGTTGGGGGAGCATAGGGTCCGGAGCCACGATAGCGCAATGGTCGAGGTGGCGGTCACGATCTTGGCACGCGAGCGCGACGTCACGGCACGCAGAACTCTCGAAGCGTTTTGGATCGCGGCCAGAAATCCAAAAATCAACCGCAAGGAGGAGTGCATCGCGGTGACGCAAGAGCTGGCGCCCTACGTCGACCTCTGCGGGTTTGACCTACGTGGTCGTGCTCAAGGGGGTCCCTGGGGCAGGTGGTCAGTCGATATAAGCTCGCAAACCCATCCGAGTTAGCCCACCTCCAGCTACGGGTGACTGGTGGATCACTTCGACCCCACCACTAAGGTTAGCGTTACTATGCTCTACGACATTGCTTCCTGACTCCTTGTCTCCTTCGGAATTCACTCCTGTAGGATGAAATGGCGTTCGGGCGAATAGTTTTTCAAATGAACTCGACTTTTCCAGGCTCTGACGAAGGCGACATCGCCGAAACGTAAGCCTAATAAAAGGTCGATACCAATCTTGGTCTACAGCTGAGAGCAACTTATGGAATATCTGTTCGAACAATGCCAAGATTTATGGAAAGTCGGACGTGGACAGATACCAGAGCGCTTTAAGTCAAAGATCTACAGAGCAGTCATCCGGCCAGTAGCGATGTACGGCGCTGAGTGTTGGACTGCGACCAAGGAAGTTGAAACGCGTCTCAACGTCATGGAGACGAAGATGCTGCGCTGGACAGCAGGAGTCACGCGCATGGACCGCATCCGAAACGATACTATTCGGCAGAAGTTCGGTGTCGCGCCGATAACTGACAAGATGCGCGAAGGTCGCTTACGATGGTACGGCCACGTTCTGCGTGGAGAAGAAGACAGCGTCCGCAAGGTAGGCCTTAACTTCGAGGTAATAGGACAGCGGCCTAGAGGGCGCCCGAAGCAGCGCTGGGCTGATACGTTACATATGGACTTGAAAGTAGCTGGTGTCCACCCTGATCTAGCGCTGGATCGGGAAAGGTGGCGTCATGACACCAGGATAGCGGACCCCGCCACGGAGCGGGACAAACGCTGAAGAAGAAGAAGAAGAAGAAGAAGAAGACAGTGAAGGGTCCTTACAGTAGGGTACTATGGAGGCCAGTCGAGGTCAAAAAGAGGTGAAAGGAAAGGAGTACTTCTGGGAACTCCTGAACGAGGATGTCCCTCCTCGGGAAGCCTAGTAAGAAAAACCAACGGAAGGACCCACTTCTCGCTGGACACAGGAAGAGGTTCGCCAGCAAATAGGGAAAGTGAAGTTAGGAAAGGCAGCTGGACTTGATGATGTGTCAGTAGAGGCTTTGAAGGTGCTCGACGACTGTGGAGTCAATTGGCTGACACAGCTTTTCAACAGTCAGAATAGGGTGTAAGCTAAATGACTGGAGGGACAGCATCATAGTCCCCATATTCGAGCAAAAGGGGATGCTTCCGAGTGCTCCAGCTACCGAGGGATCAAGCTGAAGGTCTGCGATCGACTGGTCGACTCGGTGCTGAGGGAGACGGCGTCTATTACCCAAGAGCAGTGGGGCCTCATGCTCGAGAGGTCCTCCACAGACGCCATCTTCATCGTCAGGTGATGGAAAATATCGGGAGAAACGAAAGCCCTGCATCTGGCATTCCTGGATCTGGAGACCATGACAGGCTACCCCTGTGACAGGCCACCTAGGAAACCTCAAAATTTCTTCCACGGAGCTTAGTATTCTTTTGCAGCAAACCAAGTGTAAGGGCTTGTGAGGGCTAAAGCACCGTTTAATAGGGGAAAGTTAGGGCTCTGTTCAAACAGGTGTAACCAGATGAAACGGACGCAGCTATAGCGATGAAAACAGAAACACCGAGTATAGACGTCATCACGATGGGCCAACGCATAAGGGCTTAAGTGGTCTCAAAAAAGGCTAACCGAATGAGAATAGAATGTGACCCTACTACACATAATTCACTTAATGCGCGTGACACGTCGTCCGTCACAACAAGGGCAGCAAAGCCAAATAACGCCTTCGCCTTGGACACAGCGGCGTACGCCACCCGGCTGTTTCTCTGAGCTTCAAAGTGGGCGACTGTTGGTGACGTTTAGCAGCTGACCATTCAAGTTTAGAAAATATTAAGCGGGGAGCGCGTGAAGGGTTCATGCGCCGAACGCAGGCATTCACGAGACGTGTCATAGACTTCATAAAAGGTTAATATCATTTTATGTTACGAAAACGGCGAGAATTTTCCCCACAACTTAATAAAGCACCGAAAAAGCTCCTGTAATATTAGGTTGGTGCATAAGTTCTCGGACATTTGATCCCTCCTGAATTGAAAGCGCATTTTCCCACCAAATTTCTCATATGTATCAACGCGTAAATGATCGGTCGATAGAGAAAGGAAAGGGCTACAAAACTTTTCCAACATTTACTTCTGCGTTGTTAACGTAAGCTATTATGGCTAAGCAATTCATCCCAACTGAGACGCGTATTCGGCACGTCATGTTATTCCTGCATCAATCTGGCCTCAATGCCAACGAATCGTATCGTCGCCTGAAGGATGTTTACAACGAGAGTGCTCCTGCTCGAAGTACTGTGTACCAGTGGTTCTCGAAGTTTGCAGTTGGTGAATTCTCCGTTGAAGATAATGAACGAGAAGGGCGCCCGATGACATTGGATTTGGATGGCCTCCGAAGTAGAGTGGAAGCGGACCCATACCAACCACTCGCGAACTATCAAGCACTCTTGGTGTTAGTCACTCAACAGTCGTTCGAGGATTGAAGTCGATTGGCAAGGTGCAAAAATTGGGTCGCTGGGTACCTCACGACTTGACACAACATGACATGGATCGCAGAGCCGGTGTCGCTCTGTCCCTCCTTACCCTCAGACGTACCCACGGATGGCTGGGCAACCTTGTCACCGGGGATGAAGTGGATACTCCACTCTAATTATCACCTGCGTGCACAGTGGGTTGACGAAGCTGGAGAGGCAGAGGACGTTCCGAAACCCGACCTTCACGTGAAAAAGGTGATGCTATGCATTTGGTGGAGCGTTCTTGGCGTAGAATACTGGGAGCTGCTGGACGAAGGGATAACAGTGACAGCAGAGGTTTACGTCAACCAACTGAGGAAGTTGAGGGCCCACCTTCAAACCACACGAAGAGAGCAAGTGAAGGTATATTTTCAACACGACAACGCTAGACCGCATTTGCTTGAGCGACGGCGGCTGAGTTGGCGGGCTACGGATGGACCGCTCTTCCACATCCACCTTACTCACCAGATCTCGCTCCTTCTGATTAACATTTGTTTTAAGCCTTCAACGCTATTTGGACGGCCAGCAATTTAGGAACCGAGAGGATGTCAAGGATGCACTGCTCACATTTTTCGAATCACAACCGGCCACGTTTTGGAGAGAAGGCATCCATGACTTACCGGCACGTTGGCGAAAGACAATTGATGTAAAGGATGGTTACTTCAAATGATTTGATATTGTTGTTCGTATGTTGTGATCATAATTATTTCATGCCCCAAATGTCCGAGAACTTATGCACCAGCCTAATAGTTACGCCAACGTGAAATCTGGGCCATATTCATCAACCGCTTACCGCCCTCTAGCAGCGAAAATACCGCCAAACGATGCTGTATGAATATCAAATCAGGGGGTTTGGCGGTATTTTCATTTCATTAGAGGGCGGTAAGCGGTTGGTGAATCTGGTCGGTTGATGACATTTTGACCCTTGATGCCTAGACGAGCCTAGACAAATTCCCAGATTTCGCACCTCAGTGACGTTTCTAAAAAGCGAGTCATCATACTTGTTAGTTCCTTTACTTATTTAGTAATTTACTTAATAAAATAAAATGAGGGGACGAGAGGATGCCAGAGGGCCTTGTTGACTGTAGATGAGTCCATCAAGACTCTGGCTAGTTGCATTTTCCACAAAAGCAGATCTCAGTACAATTCTGGAGCATCGTTTACTTCACGGAAGTCGGATAATACATGTATCGTCACGGATCTGCCTTCCCCGAGTGTTGAACCTCCAACGCTCTAGCGACGTCGGCGAAGACTGGTGCTGCGTCACCCCCCTGCAGGGGCACTCATCAGCGTTTGGGTAGGCGTACTCGGTGTTAGGCAAATGCGACCTTCAGTAGTCAGATACCTTTTTTGTGTCCGAAAATGCACACTGAAGTGATCTAAAGAACTGATTCCATTCCCCACTCCCTCCCCCCCCCCCCCCCCCCCCCCCCACCACCTGTGGGTTTTCCCATTGGTGTACGTCTTCTCCAGTGTCGATGAGCATACATAAAGTCCGGAATCACCAGCGCCACCTATCCGACATATGCTCGCAGTCCCTCACGAAGGACAAATCATGTGAAAAATTCTGCTAACCAAGCACGAACAATGAGCAACCCTTAGCCAACAACGGATAGACGAAGGATTCGACCTCCATGTGTAGTATTTTCTGGCTTAACGTCTCGTTAATTATTTAGAATACTGCATTTGTTTGCTCTGAACATTCGAGCACAGTGCTTAAAGCTTACAATTTGCCCAATAACCACTATTAATAACAACCTGCTGAGCTGCCGCATAATAAAAATCAGAAGCAGGGAATTTTGGTGTACTGTAGCGTAACCCCTGTGCAGTCCACAACAGACGACATAATGGTTGACGACAGGCGTTTCTTTTTCTTAATCGTCAGTTATGCCAGATTACCGAGTTTCTGTCGATTTCGTCGTGGCATTTGATGTAGTTGAGGATCATTTGTAGCTTTATCACCATGTCGCTTGAACTGCCGGTTGCGTGAGTAGCACGCTTGGTAGGCGCTTCCCTCAAGCCTCCCATCTTCTCGTTTAATAAAATTTTTTTCAGAAAAAAACAGGATTTACATAAACACTCACGTTAATGGCTGAGGTGCTGAGTACTCGGTTCGAATCCGATGACGAAGATGGGCGATGTACACCATCACCAGAGCCTGAAACGAAAAAGAGGTTAGTTTAGTAGTCAGTGATGCCCTCATGGCTTGATGCCACGGCGACTACGCCGAAAGGATTGCTCGAGCCCATAAGTCCGTAAGGAGAAACTTCCTCTATCTATCGTTATTATTTATGGGTACGTAAGAGCCTCCTGCATCCTTTTGTAGGCAAACATGAACTTGACTCACAGTAGTTTGAATCAATTAATCGTAAACCACGGGCGCAATAAGGGAGTGGGGGGGCACCCCTAGGTCGGCGAGTTTCTTGCTATTTCTCCTACTAGAATTCAATGTTCTAGAGCAATCCTAGTGCTGGGTTGGACCACTGCTCGGAAGGTGAAATATTCTATCCTACCCTAGGCCGTATGAAGAAAATATCCAACTCCACAAGAGACTGCCCCCCCCCCCCTTCGCATTCCCATATTGCGCAAACGAATAGTAACGAAAAGAATGTAACTTTCAACATGATCTTTCAAACTGTTCTTCGGCTAAACTAGCTTTAACGCAAACCTCTTCATAGTATTTATAATGTTGCGTTAAGATCCTGGTTCTTCATGAGTACATTGATTTCTTATGAGAATGAAACGAAGGTCGTGTAAGCGAAAAACTAAACTAGTTTGGTAGGCACAAAAGAACTAGGGATTAGAAACATCGCATGTAACGATCAGTTGAGCAAACAGTGGTTTCACTGAACTACATCAGAATCACGTTGGCTCTGATGTATTGATCAACTATTCCTTACAAGAACTCGTAGACTTTGTAGCTATTATAGCTCCATTGTATTTCCTAGCTAATGATATATCACTAACTCACAATGGCTAGTGATATGTATATCACTAGCCACTGTGAGCATATGGTGGCCAGCCGAAGCACAGATCGGGATTTTATCGTGTCTCAAGGGTCGACTAGCAATTACCAAGGGGAATAGAAGGACTTCCATAGGCACAAGACCGTGTGCCCTTAGTCTGCTATTTTTGTTATCCGCCTATTAGAGACGTCGTCTGCCGTAGTGTCCACATGAATAGGATTTTCTTCGTTGCAATACAATTTCCTTCTCTCCACTTTTCTTTGCGGCTCCTTGTGATCGCTTTCTGGTTGCTTTGGACACTAGAACAGCCCTATGAGATTGGCCACCTGGTCTTCCCAGGATTACCTATACTCATTTCACTTGTTGCACCTTTACCCTAAGCTGGATCGCCGCCATCTTTCCCCATACCCACATGCTCATCAGAATGTCGTCATTTCAGAAGTTAGGAGATCCCGCGCCTCATTCTCAGACCCAGCACTCACTTTCGTACAGAAGGAAGCGCCTGACCTGGTGTAGCCTGACATTGAATGCTCTGCATCGTCTGTGATCGCAGGGATTTCCAGTGACCTCTTTCCGCTTAGCTCAGACTGTGTTCATCCGTTACTTGACGCCAGCGACCCACTTCCTTCTTCCGATAGGCCATTTCCGAGACATCGAAGCTCCTCCAACTTCTCGACAACCTCTCTTTGGTTATCCCGAATGAATGCAGTGCAGTGCTCAAAGCTGATGTACTTGTTTTTTTTTCACGTTCAGCCGCAGGCCGTTGTCTGCGAAGGCTTTGTGTCGTAGATGCGCCCTCCCATCCTGCTGTCAGCCATCACAGCGCGTCATCCGCGTGGTGAATATACATTGGATCCGAGAATCTTCGGACAATTGGATGAATCGGATCGGGATATCCGAAAAAGATTCATTCAGATCCAATGTATAGTAGTGGATGCAGTCGCCTTCCTCTAGATACTCCATTATGCTGTCGAACGTCAGGAGCAGCTTGAGGAGGAAAGACGCCGTATATCAAGCACGAGAGCGTAGAAATACCTGAAGATGAAAACATTAAGTACTAGTTGCAGAAAGTACTCTAAAAGTAGATCTTTGTTTTTAAAATAAATCTGGGTGCCCGTCTAAGAGGCAGGTCTTGTTGGTATCCTGCACGCGGATATAGAGGACATTAATTCGTAATTTGATTAGGTTTAGTAGTGCCGAGTCATCTTTTATAGGAAGTTGTCTCCGCTGCGATTGCTGCACTCAGAAGTGATGAAGGGAAGCGAGGCAGACTATGGAGACTTTGTTCTTGACCGTACGGAGTCGATCAATCTGGATCCCGATGACATCGCCATAATGGAAAGCTCTTCGGGAAATGACGATAGGTTGGTTTCAAATGCTTCTGTCGTTTCTGAAAGTGGCGTGATCATTTCTTTACCTCTGGTGGGTCAAATATGCCTAATGACTGTAAGTTTATTTGTTCATTTATTTACTCAAGGCATAGACAACTGTCTAGCAAACAAATTGTGAGGAAACACAAAAAAAGGAGACGACATGAAACGGGGTGAATGAGACCATCGCTATGTAAGAAACTATTACAAGCAACGTATCTAGCGGCACACTGTAGTATTTAACATCGGATAAATCTTCTACAGGCCTGGGCGGAGAGTCTAAATCTTCGTATTTGCCCAGCAGCGGGTTGAATTCTTTGAGGATTCGGTGGATTAAGAAGTCTGACCTCAGTCGCGATTTAGCCACTGAGATTCGGAGTTTCCTGGTGAAGCTGTTTTGAACACTTTCTAAAACATCTATATCATTCTTCTTCGTTGGATTGAACATCGATGTCCCACTTTCTACAATGGGTCGCACATAGGTTCTGAGCCCACGTATGCAGACCTCAGGAACATTGGATTTCAAAGCCCTAAACAGATTATAGACACGGTAGATGGCTTTTTTACTACCGTTCTACAGTGTCTGGAGAAACACAGGTCGCTCCATTATGTATCCAAGATCTCTCACTTCATCGTTATGATATTGTTCAAGTTCGTTATGATATTGATAAGAATTGCTAAATGGAACTAGTCAAAACGTTGAGGATCTCAAGGTTGTTGTTATAACTCGCTATAAAAATCTAAAGTCAGCGTTAAATCGAACATATGTGGCACCTCGCTTTCTAGCTCCACGTTACATATATTGTTCTGCTCATTTCTATTTTCAAACCCGTGTTCAAACACGGCTGAGTCATCTGCACATTCCTTGAATTTCCTTGAATAAAACAACATGCAAGCTTACTTATTGAAAGTCTCAGTGAACTGAGATGGAAAGGTTTAGTTCTTGTTCTAGTTCATTATGGAAGGAGAAGATTCTTTCGAGCCTGTTGACCGGTCAAGAAGATGAGAATAGCAACCATTCAGTCAAGAAAGCTGCTCCGAAAAAGGTATTGTAGCTCAGTTTTTCTTATTTTTCTTCATTTCCATATGCCTGCAGCCTCGAACGGCTGTACTCTTGTTAGCTGGGCAGTGTTGATATACGGCAGTGTTCCTACTTTTTTGGTCAACTCTAGTAGATCACAATTTATGGCAGTGCTATTTAAGCGACACAGCTCTCGACTACTAATATATCACTTGGCGGCGCTATTCTAAATGAGTTCTTTTGAAGAATAACGGATGTTTTAACTGCGACGGCGATCATCATCTGAATGAGTGCCCCGAACCGAAGGACATGAAGAAGATTCGAATGCGGCAAACTGAAATGCGAAACAACAGAAACAACACGTTTGTTACCTGGAGAATATCGAGACCGCTTGCCAAAGCCGGAGCGTTCCTCACCTGTTGCTATTCTTAGATCTCGCTATCACGACGGGACGTCAGAAAAGAAGTTTCGAGCTGGACGAATAAGCGACGAACTACGGAGTGCTCTTGGCATAGGAAAACACGATATACCAGAATATATCTATCGGATGCGCAGAATGGGTTTCATCAGGGGCTATCCGCCAGGTTATCTAAAAAAGTGAGTTCTTTTGCAGTATCGTGGTCTTTAGATCTACTGATGTGCAACTTGCAATGATTAGGCTACTGCTTCAAGCCATGCTAGCCTTCGTGCTTTGCACACACTGTTGGCAGAGCCCCTTGTCTAGACTCAGTGCGAACTTCCAGTCCCCCCCCCCCCCTTTTTAATCACCTTTCTTTGTAGTCATCCTCCTCTTCAGAAATTGAGTGACGGGTCTGCATTCCCTCAAAAGGTTCTTAAGAAATTTCTGCGTCTTTACACTATCATGGAGATGTTCAAAGAGGGTCTGCAAGGTCTTGGGACCGTTTTCTTCTGTTTCGAAACACCTCCCATTCCCCTTGATAGGGGAGAACGTCGTGTATCTAATTTTCGTATATCTTTATTGCAAAGCATGATATTCCATAAAACGATTATAGCTCGACGTTTGCCAGAACCTTCGAGCGTTCGATTGCAAACGGGAAATAGAACCAGAAAATCGGCCTAGTGCTAGGACAACCTGAACGAATTCTCCAGAAGAATTGGTGATTTGGCAAGGCATTTTATGGCTTTCCGTGATCTTGCCTACGAGTTATCTTCCCATATAACCAGTGGTGTACCGTAGGTTTATTCCTTCTCCCGAGCCCTTCACGGGAGAATAATCCGTTCGAAGTTGAGGCCGGTCGTGTTCTACGTCTTATCGGGTATCACTGATTCATTTTTGGAAGTGTTTCCAAGAATCTTCCTTCTCTTCAATTCGTATCATGCTAGATGTTAGGGTAGTCATACCACCTTACGGTACTCACCTGAATCTTGACTTGACCCAAAAATGCTAGCCACAGCATTCAAGAGTTGGTGAATTTGTTTTGCATTATACTATCCCGTATTGAAGATTAACTCACCGGGCACGCTCTCGCGTGCAACGCGGGTGGAGCGGTGTTCGGGTCCTACCTAGGCATACCAAGCCTTGCTCCTCTCAGGGGTCAGCTAATTGATTCCACACGTTTTGAAGGGTGTTAAGCACTGTCCCCTTCATCGTCCGCCCACCACAAGCCATTGCGTGGGTCAAGTACGCCTTCAAATTCCATGAAGGCACTCCTAGAGTGGGGCGCATCTCAAAAGATTGACAAGCACCGCGATGGTTATCCTTCCTTTTTTAAATATAGGGACTATCTGTGGATGTTACCGTTTGAGCTGTGTCCTTGCTCATGACCGCCGCACTTTCAGAGCAATTGAGCGCGATGACTCGAGCGAAGTGCTTGAGTTTCATATGATGGACGACGTCGCCGTCGCCAAGAAGCAGTCTGAGCCTATAGACTCACAACCACCGATTATTAATAAGGACAAGATGATTTATTATTGCGGTTTTAATCAGACCTACCGTGACCTTCGGGACGTAAGTCTTATCGACAGTTCCTCTTGCTGCTTTCGTTTCCATGCCTTCTAATTTGCAGTACGAGAACTTCCGCGTGCCGCCTTTCCTTGATTTTGTGGCATTCCACCAAGAAACGTTGAACAAGATGCACGAAGAGAAGCTGAAGGAGCAGCAAAGAATGCGCGAGAGGAACGCTAGGTTGAAGAAGAAGAGAAGCAGTGGTGAGTAGAGCCTTGGGATTTGCACCGTTCTCTAGTCAGTGAAGGAAATGTGTTCAGTTCGCCATTAGAATTAGCGTTTTTAGATAGCCCACTCACCTTATTAAATGAGCATGAACAACTGTAAAAACGAGCGAATGGTTGTCAGGGTAGGAGCCTTTCATAATTTCGCTTGACTAAATACGTGACTTTCGCCGGGAGAGACACTGGTCCAAGGCGACATCGCGTCCTTGCCGTGTGTCGGATATTCCATTCACATTGGTAGTGTGCTAATTTACCACTAAAAAGAGCACGTCGTCATTTTAAAATCCCGACGGCTTTTTGAGGAACAAACGATTAGTAAGGCCGAGAAACGAGTCGAGCCAAACGTTCAATCCCGGCGACTTGAACTTTTCCGAAGATGGCTGACATCAAATACTGACGATTAAGCGCTTTTGACAATGAAAAGAAAAACGGGAAAAAGCTTGAAACTAAGAAGAGTTTGAAACACATCAGGGACGATTTGAATATCGTTCGTCGTCTCAAGAAATTTGGATTTTCGGTGATTTATAGTAGTCAAAAGTTTTCAGAGCTGCTGGAGGAAGGGGAAATAGTGATTTTGGAACCGCCTCCACCACCTCCTCCGGTGATGAATGGCGATGATGATGTTATCATCATAGATTGTAGCCCAAGAAAGGTAAGCTCCTTCAGTCTGTCTATGTTCTACCTATGTTCAGTTGAGTTTGTTCGCAAATAACGATTGGGTGCTATTTGGAAGCAACGATGTGTGCGAGCCGGTTTTCTCCTCGGTGTTCACCATGGGCGGGTATCGCTGAATTGGAAGGCATCACTCAAGTTAGAGATATACGTACAGGTTCACATGCAAGTCAGAGCCGCCCAAAAAATTGCAAGAGACGTTTCTGAATATTTGTTCCGAGGTGCTAAGTCGCAACTTCTGTGGAGGCACAGACTTTTTAAGTACTAACAAAATTGGAATTAGGGAAGGGGTTGCTGCGAAATGTAATGAAGGACTAACTCGGTCGAACAAGCCTAGCACCACACCACAACATGCTTCTGACCGGCAGATAGCAGCAGTTAACCTAAACCGAGGTAAGCCAGCTTTCCGAACAAGAAACTGACCAAGAAATACCCGCCACAAAACCCGCCCTCGGAGCATGAGCTCCCGATCCTAGCTTGCATTGTAGGTGTGAAACCTGCTTTTAAAGGAACTAATTCTCGTTTAGTTGCAATCTAGGAAACGTCGTCAGAGATATCCTCTGAGTGTTTCCATTTCGAGTAGACATCTTGCTATGGGGTGGGGAAGCAAATCTTCAAGTAGTGTGCCTCAAAAATTGTGCACAGTGCTTGAATGATAGAGGATTTCGTAATCAATAGTAAAACGTAATGGTCTTGTTAAAAAATAGGAAAGTGCGAATCTTCCCACTTGTTGTATTTCACGTTACATGGTAGGATTGCGCCATGCACTCGCCTCGCCTGCGTTTATGTGCATTATGTTTTGGTGGTGATCGATAGTGGAGGCGCCTGTTTGACGTAAGGTTTTCAGATCGAGGAGATTAGAACTGTCCTTTTTAAGCTTTGCATAATCTTCGTGGTGAGCAGAGCCATTGATTTCTAAGCGCATAAAACCTAGAAAATGGGAATTAGTGCTTCAGGCAGAACTAGAATTTGAGTAGCCCAACCAATTTTGGAGTCGACCGATGATTCGTATTTGTAAGGTCGTGTTGCACATTCAGCAAACAACCTCTGATGGGCGCGTGAAGCGCACTCGGAGGAGGCGCCGGCTGTCGCGTGCACCCGATACCAAAATGGTCGAGGAATTCCTGGTTAGGACATCCCGCTCTGATCAGCCAGTTCTACCATACCTCAGCAGTTGGCTGACATTACACAGGATCTTCAGAATCCAGTCCCTTGAACATTACCTTATGCTGATGACGTAGTGTGCGCTTGCGAAGATAAAGGTGAAGTCGAGCGAGAGGTGCTTGGTGATCGCTTACAGCGGTTGGAACTAGAATTCATCGTCAAGAAGACCGAGCATCTAACGGCGGACGTGACCGAGTCCCACCTCCATCAACGTTAGTGTCGCGGGAGCTTCTATGCACTTCGGTTTTTAAGAAAGTGGGATCAGCAATAGTGTCTGATGGCAGACTGATGGTGAAGTGAATTCACGCGTGAGTGCAGCTTTGTTTAAGTGGAGCTCGTTGACTGATCTCGGGGAAAATACCAGAGCACTTAAAGTCAAGGATCTATAGAACCGTCGGTTGGCCGGTAGCATTGTACGGTGATGAGTGCTGGCCTGCGACGAAGGGAGCAGAAAAATCAGCCTCAGCGGAATGGAGACGAATATGCTGTGCAGGATGGCAGGAGTCCGCGTCTGGACCGCATCCGAACCGATGCCATTCGGCAGAAGTTCAGTGCGGCGACGATGGCTGACAAGATGCGCGAAGCTTACCCGCGATGGTACGGTCACGCTCTCCGTGGAGAGCGGCCTAGAGGGCGTCCGAAGTAGTGCTGCTTTGATACGTTGCACACGGAGTTGAAAGTGCTGATGGCAACCCTGGTCTACCGCTGAATCGGGAGAGGTGACATTGTGACACCATGAAAGCGGACCGCGCCACGAAGCGGGACAGACGCTAAGGAAGAAGAATCATTTAGCGGCGCGGTATATTGGAAAAAAAGTATGCGGAAAGCTATGAATGTAGCATACCAGAAGATTTCCTCTTTAATACGGTATAAACAAACAGCAGAAGTTTAATGGTTTGGAAGGAGTGAATAAAGACATCCTACGTAACGGTGCGGCAACTCTAATTAAAGTAACATCAAACGCATAGTACAAAAACCCTAACCAAAATCAGAACTCGGAATTTAAAGCTCTACTTGATTCTGTGTAACCTCGCATAGGCAGCATTATTTTCGAAGCTCGGAGAAAGCTGTAGAGGAGAACGTTCACCGTGCACAAGAGGGTGTCAATAGGATATTTCGCCAGCTCGTGAGCTCCAACTGCCAATCGCCAATTGCGTAGAAGTAGAAAATTCTCCATGCATTTGTTTGAAATGCGTTGTACTTGTGTCAAAAGTGGTTCTTGTTTGGAAAATGTAGGTGGTTTCGTTGTATCGTTATCTTCACGCTTCAGACACCATCGCCTCCTGCAGAAGATTGCAATACTCCTATGGTATGTTTCCCAAGCGGCTGCTCTTCAGCGTTTTTCTCCAAAAATTGTCGTGGTTGGACCGTAAATTTCAGGGTTGCTCGACCGGTGTTGTTCTCGGCACTCCAGTGTTGAGTCGAAGGCGGGAAGGTGTTGAGAAGAGCATCATCGATGAGGCCAAGCCCGCACTCGAAAGCTTCAGCAAAGGAATCGTTCCCTTCGAGGCTCACGAGGAGGAAACGCCTCATAAGGGCTTCTTGAAGAAAATCATGGGGAAACTGAAAAAGCTCACTCGCTGAGGCATCTACTTCGAGACATCTGAGAGGTGGAAAACTCTGCCCTTCAGATGTCTCTTATTGTTCCTGATTTGTTAGCGATGCAGAAGAGTATATTAACAGTGATAAGATCTCGTTCTGATATGTTGTGTAGCATGAGCCTCGGGGCTCGGCATTTTTCGGCGGGCGACGCTCGCAAGTTCCTTTAGAAACAGTGTCTGCGCGAGTGCTACTCGACTACAAGCAGTTCCCATCTTCGGAAAAGGCCACTCATTTTGGCCAGAGTGTTCAGCTGAGTTCGATGTCGTTTTATATAACAATATTTGTTGAAGCGTTGGTGTATAAGTGGGGTGTGTGGTTTGTAATAAAAGCTCAGCTCGTTCGTCTGTTTCGATCTTCTTTTTATGGTTTGACGTTTCCGAGTGATTGAATGGGCCTAATATTGCGACTCTGAGCGGCGCCAGATCCGTGCCCAAATTTCGACTCTACAGATCTGATCTAGCTGGCAGTGAGAGCAGTCATACTCACTTCTTCCTGAAGAAAATCATCAGGAAACGATGGTGTGCCCTGTGTACTTCAGAAAATATTAGGTAACGCAAGACGCTAGGTCGTGTTTGGGATTGGTTTCTACGGCTCTCTACTTACCACTAAATTTAGCTAGTTAGATAATAAAATAAAATTAGCTAAAATTAATTAAACTCGATCGGTTGGTCCACCAGAGTTGTTATTGTGTACGGCGCTATATCAGCGAACATTCCTAGGGACAAAATCAGGTGGCAGTTGGCTCCAAATACGCTCTGAAGGCAACGCATCTCGGAGAACTGCGCTATTTGCTTAAGTGGTAGTTTAGGGGATTGCTCAAAGATAGGAGCAGTTTACAAGATTGCGTGTCTGGAACGTAGCGCAAAATAAATAGTGGAAGCAGGAAAAGCACTGTAGGTATGCGTAGGGGAGGATTTATCTGACAAAGAAGGTGGATTGCTAACCAGTCCACTTGTAAAACATGGGATTGATGCACATCTCAGCAATGGTGAAATGATTACGAGGTGAAATGCACAATTTTGGCCATTGGGAGAGATATTTCCGCAAGAAAAACGTTGGAGCCGTTTTGGGTTTTCACAACAAAAAAAAAAAACGAATGAACAACCAAAAAAGTGCCTTTATGTCACAGTGTCTTTCTGTCGCCTGTGTCTCATTGTGAACAGCAAAAGGACGGTAGTGCACAGTGAGGCTCATTCGCCGTTCTGGGCAGCCGACGTGGACGAATCCGCCTTGGCTGATGACGATTCCGCTGATGTGTCCGCTTCCTCCATTTCTACTCTTGTTCTGTTCGTTGGTGAAGGTCTAAAACGCTGGGGCAGTTCAGGCATTTGGTGGAGAAGAGCGCAAGGTGACTAAAGGCCGCCACAGACTTCTGCGGCGCCGCTCGGCGGCGCCTCTGCCCTATGCTTAACCATAGGGTAGAGACGCAGAGCTCGCCTCCAGCGGCGCCGCTGGCCGGCCGGCGGCACCGGCGGCGTCGCCCAGCGGCACCGGCGGCGTCGCTGGCGGAAATGACTTGAATCATTCCACCCGGCGGCGCCGCTCCAGCGTCTGTCTGTCTGCGCTCTGCGCTCTGCCCTTTCGCGGCGGGATCCAGAGCGGAGACGGACGCGATCGTCATCGGGGCGCGTTTATTGTTAAGCACCAGTCGGTCCCGACTAGAAACAGTACAGTACCTCGCCGTCACCGCTCCCACTGATGATGAGTCAAGCCGCCGAGCGGCGCCGCTAAGCGATTTCGCCGCCCGCCGCTCGCCGTAGAAGTCTGCGGGGGCCTTTATGCATCACGTCCAAGTCTCTGAAAACGAAGAGAGGTTGCAACGTCGGGGGCCTGTTGAGCAAAGATCTAACTGAAAGACTCGTGCAACGCCCTACAGATTGATTAGCATCTTTCAGTGGTTTTCAGCATTTACCTAACCCACGATGAAGTCCGCTATTATGTACGATTATTCCGTAAAATCCGAGTTTCGTTTTACTCTCATTCTGCCGACCTAAGTACAACACCTGTTCCAACAGAATTAATGGGAGATATTGTGCGAGAGAAAATTGTGGTACATCTGTCGGGATTCAGATTTGTTGCTACTGAGCGGCCCAGTCTGACAGCAGGAGCTTCTACTGCCGCAAATTGATAGAAATGTCCTCTGGAACGATAAAAGAAACACTGATCAGGGAGATACTGCCCAACGTTGACAAGGAGGAGCGATGAAGAAGGCGACAGCCGATCAAATCACGCCTGAATACCTAGGGGCACCTTTTACCGTTGCGGTTAAGAGTCGGACACTAAGTGTCGTACGTTGTAATCGTTCCGATTACTGTACTGATATCGGTTCGGATATACAGTACTCACAAGAAAATACACGTAGATGAGTAAGAAGGGGTACTTATGAAGCATAGGGCCCGTGGTGCCGTGGGGTTGCCGGCAAACATGTTAACGCGGCAACCCCACGGCACCACGGACGATGACGTCATCGAAAAACGATATTTGTGAACCCGGCCATGTCTGATACCGTTCGATAGAGTTTTTGGTGGTGAATTGAATGATTTTACTGCGATCAGCAAGAACTGTAATCTGGACGATTAAGAGCGCGGAGAACATCGACCGTTGTTGTGTTAAATTGGACGCACGGGCGTATTCTGAGCGCAATAACTCTGTCACGTTTAAATCTTTCCGGCTGCTACTTGTGGATTTTGTAAGCAGTAGAACGCTCAATAGGTGCGCTGAAACACAGCAACGTGTCTTATGATTGGACAAGGTTACAGCGGTACGAAATTGCAGTTTATCCTTGTGTGACACGATTTTTTCCGACTTCAGTCAACCACTGTAGGAACACGCGATCAGCTAGCGGGCTACGAATGCGTAGGCTAGCAAACCAGCTAAGGTACTTTACGATGATCTGCTCCTAACTCTTCAGCTGCCTATACTGCCTTAGTCCCAGCTGCTATTTTAGAGCTGCGAAAGGCAGCGGTGAAGATTCTTCCGCCCCTACTCGCCCAAATTTGAGTTTTTGACCAACAGGATGATATCGTTCTGCTCAGCTCAAAAAGCTCTATCGAATGGTACTAATCGCGGCCAATTCCATGAAAATAGGTTTTTTGACAATTTCCTTCGAGGACGAGGGCTCTTCGCCGAGCCTGCCCGGAAAAGCCTGCCTACGGAATCCACACGTCCCAGCCAGAAAGATTGGAAACTGACAGAGTTATCGTGCTCCGAACACGCCCGCGCGTGCAATTTAGTACAACAACGGTCTATGTTCTCCGTGCTCTTACTCGCCCGGATTACATTTCTTGCTGCTCGCAGCAACACCAATCAATTCACTACCAAAAGCTCTATCGAATGGTATCAGACATGGCCGGGTTCACAAATATCGTTTTTCGATGACGTCATCGTCCGTCTGGCGCGGCTTTGAACCGCTTCACCTTTGATGCGAAATTGTCAAAAAATCGATATTCCTAGAATTGGTCGAGATTGATACCATTTGATAGAGCCTCTCGAGCTGAACAGAGCGGTGCCATTGAGAGCGTCGAGAACTCGAATGTGGGCGAGTAAGAGCGGAAGGAACTTCGCCGTCCCCCTACGCCGCTCCAAAATGGCAGATTATTCTAAAGCAGTTTAGGCATCTGGAGAGCTGCGAGCAGGTCATCGTAAAGTGCCTTCGGTGCTTTGCTCGTCTGCGAGTATGCATGCCGTTACCTCGCCTCGTGTACCCGCAGCGGTTGACCGAAATCTGAAAAAAATCGTGTCACACATGCCCAACCTGTATTTTCGCACCGCCGTAACCTTGCCATTTCGTAAGATAATTTGCAGTGCTTCGGCGCTTTAGTACAGCATACTATTGCCTACAGAATCCACACGTCCCAGCCAGAAAGATTGGAAACTGACAGAGTTATCGTGCTCCGAACACGCCCGCGCGTGCAATTTAGCACAACAACGGTCGATGTTCTCCGCGCTCTTAATCGCCCAGATTACAGTTCTTGCTGCTAGCAGTAACGCCATTCAATTCACCACCAAAAGCTCTATCGAACGGTATCAAACTTGGCCCGGTTCAAAAATATCGTTTTTGGATAACGTCATCGTCCGTCTGGCGCGGCCTTGAACCGCCTCACCTTTGATGCGAAATTGTCATAAAACCGATATTTTCGGAATTGATTGAGAGTGACATTGTTCGATAGAGCTTTCCAAGCTGAACAGAACGGCACCATTAGAACTGTGGAAAACGCAAATGTGGGCGAGTAAGGGCGGGAGAAACTTCACCGCTGTCCTCCGCCGCTCTAAAATGGCTGCCGGGAGCGAGGCGGGTTAGAAAGCTGGGGAGCTCTGGGTACTTCTTCGCAAAGTACCTTAACTGGTTTGCTCGATTACGCATTCCTAGACCGTTAGCTCGTCACGTCTTCCCACAGTGGTCGACTGAATTTGGAAAAAATCGTGTCACACAAGGCTAACCTGCATTTTCGCACCGCAATAATTTCGCCCGTTTAGAAGCTACCACTGTGTACTTTTGAGAACTACAAAACCATTCTACTGCCTACAAAATCCACTAGCCGCAGCCGGAACGATTCGATCTCCACAAAGTTATTGCGCTCCGAACACGCCCGCGCATGCAATTTGCGAGCTGTCGCGCCCAATCGATTGGTAGGTCCGACTCTGTATGCATTGTTCACGGCACACTCCAAATACAAGGTGGACATTCTTAGAGCAATTTCTGATTAGGACGGCTGAGAATTTCCGATAAAACTCATCAAACGCTCGCTCTACAGGTTGTCGCGCTCACTCGATTGGTAGGTCCGACTCTGTATGCATTGTTCACGGCGCACTCCAAATGCAAGCTAGACAATCTTAGAGCAATTTCTGATTATGACGGCTGAAAATTTCCGATAAAACTCCGCAAACTCTACAGGTTGTTCCACCGCGCCTACTCGATTGATTCTGTCGGGCCTATATGCATTGTTCAACTCTACTGAGATTTATATACCAAAAGATAGAGCTTGAGCTGCTGAGTTCAAATATATGTTTACTTTCACAAGTATTTGGTTTCTAAAGAAGTTATTTAAAAAGGCCGCTTTGGAACGCTCCAAAGCGGCCTTTGTTGGCCGGCGCGGCTTTTTCGGCCAATGACCAAAAGACATGTCCGGTACTGTAGAAAGCTCCTCGCCGATCCCCCAAGCACGTCAATGAACAAGTGATCCACTCCTCGCATGATGCCTATCCTCACCTGGCAAGGCCTATCCCAGAATACTTTCGCTCGCCACCTGGAAAAGTCAAAGCAGAGAGAATGCTTTCGGACGCTGGACGTATTTTGAACGATTTAGAAAAACGCTAATAACAAAAATTAGGGAAGCTACTTTTCCTGAACGTTAACACGTTGACGACGTGTCACACAACAATTCTTTCTGTCTCGACTTTTCCACACATTTTCGGCAGTGTGGGACCGTGTAACACGATGTCATGTCACGGTCCCGGCAAAAACAAGAAAGGTGTCAGGTTTTTCCTTCTCCTGTAACAGTCACACAAAACGGTTTCGCAAAGAACTAGGAAGGGTGGGAACTGCGGGGGTTTGCCTGATCGTATATTTTAAGATGCCTTGTCGGTGACCGTCTTGAACGATGATACCATATCTGATCTTATTGAACACCCTGCAGATAACTTGTTGCTGAAGACTTGTTTATTTTTCTCGCTTGTTGAGGTTGAATTGCTTATTTCACATTGCAGTGTTACATCCTATTCTTCGAGTTTTAGCTGTTAACCTCTTGGAGCTGAAACGTATAAGGTTTCCCTTGATTTTTTTCACTTGAAATAATGATTTGCAGCTAAGTGTATTTTTCAACGAAATTTAACGATTTACCGGAAATTTAAGAAAAATTTTTCGTTAAGAAATTTCGTTAAAAAAATTTAACACGCATAATTTTGTGTGCATCTCGGATCCACATCAGTCAGGGGACGTTCGCAGCGGAAATCGCGTTGGACTATCTAACGATCATCATTGGCTAGTGGCAAACCTATACTCTACTTTATATATGAAGAGCGATGTAAAGAGTGGTAAATATGCATACGGCGTTTATCGGTTTTTTGTTGCTTCACGCAATCTGACACCCCTCCTGGCGATGTTGCTGAGGGCGTCTCGTTCATGTCAAATTTCTTCGCATCTCTATTTCCATGGGAAGGGGATTAAGAAGGTGATTTCCGTCTACAGCTCCTATGTGTGCACTGTTTACGATCCTGCGTGTAAATCGATTCGTAGCTTGCTCGCCCATTCTGTTTGGATGGAAGTGGAAACGATTCAGCGGCGATGATATTGAATGCGTATACACACAAGAATGTGTTCGTGATGGGCAATGATGGACGTCATCGACAGAGGCGGAACGAGTGCATACATTTGGTAGACATTTCCGATTCCCTCTCGCTCCATTCCACTGCTCGACTGATCTCCGCCTCCTTGCATGATAGCGCCGTGAGCGCCCGAGGCTGATCTCGTTAAGCAAAGCCGCTGGATCGTGCGAAGTCGCATCTTCAAGAGAACAGAATCTTGAAGCGACTTCCGCTGTGTCAAGCGTGGCGGCGTCAAAGAGCGAGCCGTCCTGACCTTGTGGAGCCTACGCTAAACTCTGCTTTACGTGTATGTATCATCTTCGACTGTTTGAGATGTACCATTCGGTTTTAGGAGCGCCCATCTTGATTTGAAATGTGTCCAATTGCATTGAAAAGTCTCCAATTTGACTTGAAAATTGGTATATTCTGCTAAGCAGGAATCTCTGCATCCCTACCGCTGCTTGTTAGCGATCGCGTTTTTTCAAGTGGGAGGTTGACTTCAGGCCTGATTTCTCGCCCGCATCGTTGTTTTCAATAAGCGCCCCGTGTTATATGACTACGAACAGTGTATGTATGTCATAGCAGGCCTACTGAATTAGAAAGCAACTTCAAATCACTTCCACGTCTACAAATCTGCATCGAAAAAATATAAACCGACCTGCAAATTCGCGTTCTCATTCAGATAGAAGGGTGCAGTATGTGACTTATCGCCAGCCTAATGCAGGTCAGTGGCCAAAAGGGAAGCAAATCCGGACGACGTCATCCGTGTGTGCACGTGGAAGAGCCAGTTTACAACGTTCCAAAGATGTCATTCATCCTTATTGGAGGAATTATGATCTCCCTTCTTCTCTCAACGGAGCGTACATCTGGGAAACACCTCCAGCTGTGAGCACCTACAGGTGTTTATGCTCATGTCTGTGTTTATGACTGTAGCTACCGTAGGTAGCGAAGTCGGCACGATCATCGGCCGAGTGATGGGGCTAGGGCAGGAAGACACTAGAGGCTTCGAGGGCTTTCAAGAGCGTCGAAGTGGTGGAGTAGACAAGGAACTTCCTGCTCCATGCTCGCGCGTTTGGCTCAAGTGACCATCGTTCCGTGCGCGTCAGACACCTGGGGCAGGCGAAAGCCGGTCGAGCACGCGCTCAGCACACCGCACGCATGAATTGAGGAGACGATGCTCGAAGCGACACGATTTGCGCAAATGGGAAAAGGCCCCGAGAGTTTCGAACTTCGTTGACGTCGAAGATGAAAGACGCTGTTGCATGGGCTAAGTCATCGAAAATTGGGTGGGTCGGCCACGTAACGGGTTTCGCTGACACCTCTGGACGAGAGCCGTCACCGTTGGAGAATTCTGTGGATTCCGCGGGATGTCAAGAGAGTAGCAGGATGCTCACCAACGCGTTGTCGGGCTTCCTCGTGAAAGCCTTGAGGTGCAACACCCTTCGCGACGCTCGAGCAAGGGCGACCCACTAGGCTGCTCTTGCACGCGAGAAGGGGGATGAAGAAGTTGCTGGCGCCTGCTCAAGTAAATCAAACCAGGAGTGACGCAGTGTGCGCCACTTCTCCTAAATCTCCTCAATCAGTATCCTCCAGTGCAGTCGCGTCAAACAGAGGGGACTGTGGAGGGAGAACAGTAAAGCGGAGCGTTCCGCTCGCTGCTAATGAACGGACCTCGAGTGGTAAAGGAGCCTCTATACCTTGATCGTGAAGCTTTCGATGCAGCGAGATGTTGGAAGCAAAACACCCAGTGGTGAAGCATAACACAAAAAAAAAACTAGTTGGCAAAAGTGCAATAGAAACAGCTTGACAGTCCGTAGCAGAAGTGTCCAACAAGGAGAGCCTCCGATCTGGCGGTGAGGTTTGAGGCCCTGAGGCTTGGAGGCTCTCCTTGTAAGCTGCAAACGCAGTGTGGTTCTGAAGGCTGTTGCACACTCGTTTCTCAACGTTTGTTATTTGGGGGAGAGCGTGAGCACCACCCCATGTAGATCGGAGCTGATCTGGGCACTTGCAGTTTCCCGCCACCCAGATGGTCGCTTTCCGAGACACCATCGCCGCAGTTCTCGCTCTGCTTGAGCTCCTATGGATTACCCGATCTTCTGCTTCTCGAGATTGGTGAAAGCTCAATTACAGGCACACAGAACCTTGTCTTTTCCAGAGACTGGGTTTCTCCGGTGCCCGCATTGATTGCCGCTCTTGTCGTACTAGTCGGTGCGAGCGAAGAACTAGTCAGCTGTTTCGGCTCTCCAGAAAAGTTTTTTCCGAGCAAGCAATTTCGTAGGAGCCCGCTAGTCACATGTGAGTGTTGCCCTATGCACTTCTTTCGCAGAATGCTCACGTCGTCGAGGTCTATCATTCATAGATTGCTTCCAGCATTGCTTGCTCCTGTTTGCCTGGCCCTAGACTTTCCCATGTTCGGTGCAAGTGCTGCATCAATCCTGGTGTGCACATACCAGCATCATGCCGACTGGGCCGCACCGTTGCAAATCGAGACGGAGAGCTCTTATTGTTGCCCACGATGTGAGAGCTCTGGACTAAACTCATCGCATTTGGCGCGTAATGAGCACAGCAGTCGCAATCGCGCTTTCCATGCCTTAGGGTCGACGACTTCGTACCAGACTTCTCTGACACTGGAGAGTAAAACGCTGGCTTGTCCAACGTTGGCCTTCGAAGGCCATGGGCCAATTTCGCAAAATTCTTCCACAACATCTAGATCGCGGGGCGATTCGCGCATCTCGTGAATGAGCAACGCCAACCTACAGTCTCCTCTTTCGTCTTCAATTTTGGACAGACCACAACAAAGCCAATAGTATTATAGTTTGCTCCTTGCACTTGATTATGCAAAGAGCGGACGACTGTCGGCACTAACTTCTGCCTCATTCCTTTTGTACACACTTCCGCAGTCGGACAGAGGACGTAGGGGGGGGGGGGGGGGGAGCGAGTGAGTGTGCACTAAGCGTGGATATCCCTGACATAAAACCTATGGCGGTGTAGCAAGTTGTGCCTTCTTAGCGATAACGCACCCCGCACCATGGTGATAGGAACAGTAAACTCTCGCTTTAAAAATATATAAAATCATCTTCTTCTTATGGTTAGTCCTATCAATCTGTACTGTCTTGCTTCTTTTTATTGTTCACAGCAATGTTATGCACCTCAGCGCTGTATTCGTCAGACATTTCCAAATATTCTGCTCCACATGGGAACTGAGTGAGCGAGAAAAAGTAACTGATTTGTGCGTCCAGTTTTTACATTATAGATTTCTGTGTCAAGTTCAAACGGTCTGATAGCGTACTTTGGCTTATCCGGCAAAGTCAGCATTACCCATATTATTAAATGATTTCCGGAGCGCAGTCGGAGGAGGTGCCGGCTGTCACTTGCAGCCCATTCCAGGTTCCTGGTTCGGGTTTCCCGCCCAGGGCAACCAAGCCTTTCATCCGAGTGGGGTCGGTAAACAGTAGTAGGCCTGTCCAGGAAGGATGAAACACCTATTTATTTGCCAACTTGGCCGAAAATTATTGTATAATCCAAATGCGCACTCAAATCACCTTCACATCCTTTAGAAGCATAATGCGTGGCGCATCCTAAGATGCGTTGATTAACTCCGTTCTTCACCCGTTTATGTAATCCGGGCTCTTTTTGTCTACCTAATAAGCAGTACGACTTTACCTCTTCCGCCCAAAAGGAGCTATCCTACCTTACTATGGCAAGTCATTCCTTCTTTATCCCAGTGCCGCGTGTTTCAAGTGGGCTCCTTTGAACATCACCACAAAAACATCGGGTCATTCCTTCTCCGAAACGTGGGGTTTTTACGACGCCATCACGAGTGGCTGTCTCGATGTCTTCAGGAACAGCGTCGCACTTGAAACTCGATGGCAGCCCCCTCTCCTCCTATGATCCCTCCCCTAATCCTCGCTCGATATGCTCTTCGTAAATATGAGCTTTGACAGAAGTCTTAGCGTTAAACCTGAAAATAAAAACGTGAACTGCCAGCGACAGACAGCAATTGCTAAGAAGGTGGCAAATTTTCTTGCGTGATTCCGATTAGAAGCAGAAGGAAGCAAGTGCCTGCTGCTCACGAAGCCTTAAAATTTCCATCAGTTCCTCTGTAGTGACAAAATGTCCACATTGGCTTACCGCTGAATTGCGTTCCATGGCCAGTTCCTCTCCAATGCAGCTAATTTGGTTCCGAACAAGTGGCTCTGTTCCAATAGGAATTTCGACGGTGGTGTAGACCTTCTCATCGCCGTCTCCAACTCTGTGATGGAGGCACGGGTTGTTGGTCGGCGTCTGCGTCACAATCCGGTTTCATCTACTAGCCGGCCACTTCTGTTTCCAATTTCTAGGTGGCAGTTCGTTGTCCGAGCATCATCGCCGAGGCCGAGTTACATGAACGCTGCTCCCAGAGCCCGTCGGCCTCCATACCCTCCAGCCGGGGTCGTGCTCCCGTTCTCTGTCCCTGACGCGCCCTCGTCCGTCTACGCACTTGCTCGTCTCCATGCATAAACACGCAGGTCCACCGCACCCCGGTGTTTTTCTGGTGTTGTTCGCCCGCCAGTCTAATCGATTCCACTTTCTGTCAATCCTTGCCACCTCACCGGTCGAACCGACTCATCCTGGCCTGGAGCCGTCCAGGTTGGCTTTGCCTAGCCGGGCGGGTGGTCCACGTCGAGTTTCGTCGTTGCCGCCAGCCAGCTGAAGACGCCGACCACCGGTTCCGGGTTCGTGATCGATACGCCCCGTGCTTCCGATAGTTTTCGGCAGGCCGGGCACCACCATTGATTGTCTCCAAACGGTGCAGCAATTCTGGCTCGTCAGACAGCCGCTCTGGGGGCATCTTGGGCAGTCGTTCTGTGTTGAAGCGTCCGATTAATGTGCAGCAAACGCACGCGCCAAAATTTGTCCAGCGCCTCTTAACAGACGTTCGAGAATGAGGTGCGAATTCTGAATCATTCCCCGGTGGGAGAAACTTCCCGTAAGGAGACCATCTGCAGGAGGGTGCTAAAAGAGTGTTGATGTATTTGAAGACTATTAGATAGTCTTTGGATAAGTTTTGGACAGATTTCGGAATGCTCCCCAAGTTTTGGCATGGTGTGAAGTGAATGGAGAGGCATTTTTAACTAAACAAAAAGTGACTCCAGTTCCTGTTTCCGAAAGTTACTTGAGAAGCTGATCGTCTTCCACTACAGACACATATTTATTATTTTCTTTGGCCTGAAGCATTTTCGCAGTTTTAACGGAAATCTTTCACGGTGCGCAACGGGATGTGCATCCGTTCGCGTACAAGGACGGGGTCTTTTAATCCCAGAAGCAAGACGTAAGGAACTCTTGCAAAAGGCTAATCTACTGAATGGAAGGCGGTGTCGTCGAATGCGCTTTGTGGGAGCGTCCAGCTGACCAACTCTTGGCCGGTGGGGGGGGGGGGGGGCAGTCGATGGTGCTTTCTGCTGCAATGTGTTTAGTGCAGGTGCCACTGGATTCCCAGACCGTTTTTAGTGGAAAATGTCGACTACCCATCACCACCTAAATGCTTTCGCAAGTTGACTCGCGCACAGTAGAGCTTATTTTCGTTTCCATTACGTGCCTTCTGTTATTTCTGCTAGAGCTGAAAAAGTTCTCAAACAAAGTCAGTCGCTTCACATAGTTGGCAGGCGAATACCGTTTCTGTGAGCCGCTTTCTTACTTGCAGCGAAGGATTCCTCTTTTATTGACCTGCGTTTCCTAATCAGTGTTGTAATGGTCCCTGCTCACTTCGAAGTGCTGATTAATCTTGCAACATAGAATGCGACTCTGGTCATACAGATCATAGCATCAGAATAAACACTGCTACAGTATCACCTGTATCACCTGTCGTCCCGTTGATCATCGACTTGCTCGAGCGGGCGCCAGCAGCGTCTCCATTCGTCCCTGTCGCGTGCCAGAGTGGTCCAATGGATCCTCCTCGCTCGAGGGACACGAAGAGCGTCATATCGGTCGTTCAGGGCTTTCACGAAGAAGTCCGACCAACGCGTTGGTGGGCGTCCTGGTGTTCTTTTGACATCCCGCGGAATCCAGTCTGTGACGGCTCTCGTCCAGCGGGTGTCTGCGAATCGCATTACGTGGCCGGCCCACCTAATTTTCGACGACTTGGCCCATGCGACAGCGTCTCTGATCTTCGAACGTCGGCGAAGCTCGGAACTCCGGAGGCCTTCTCTCACTTGCGTGAGTCGTGTCACTCCGAGCATCGTCCTCTCGACTCCACGCTGCGCGACGCTGATCGCGTGTTCATCCTGCTTTCGTATAGCCCAGGTCTCTGAGGCGTATGTTAGGGCAGGAAGAACAGTGGAGTCGAATAGGTGGGCACGGAGTCGGACGTTCTTCGTTTTCTTCACGACTTCTTCGACGCTCTTGAAAGCTCCCCAAGCCGCTCGTTTCCTCCTGCTCAGCTCTGGTGCTAGGTCGTTGGCCATGTTGACTTCGCGACCTAGATACACATAGCTGGAGCATTCGGAGATATTCGTTCCGTTGAGCGAGAATGGGGCATCAGAAACCCATCCGTTCTTCATGAACATCGTCTTCGTAAGATTCAGCTGCAGTCCAACGCTTCCACATACACGATCGAAGTCGGCCAACATTCGTTCCGCCTGACTGATGCTCGGTGTTATGAGCACGATGTCGTCAGCGAAGCGAAGATGGTGCAGTTGCCGGCCGTCGACCTTCACTCCCATGTCATCCCATTCTAGTTCGCGCATGACGTTTTCGAGGGTGGCGCTGAAGAGCTTCGGGGATATGGTATCCCCTTGTCGAACCCCTCTCTTCACGTCAATGACGACGTCGTTGTAGAATGGTGAGATCTTGGTCGTGAATCCACTGTACAGCTCTCAAAGGACTCTAATGTACTGAGTAGGAACGCCCTGGGTGAGCAGGGCTTCCATGACCGCTTCAGTCTCGACGGAGTCGAATGCCTTCTTCAGGTCGATGAAAGTAAGGCACAGCGGCAGCTTGTACTCTCGCGACACTTCGATGAGCCTCGTAATGGTGTGTATGTGGTCGGTCGTGCTGAATCCTCTCCGAAATCCTGCTTGTTCGCATGGCTGTCCTTCGTCCAGCGTTCTACTAATCCTATTCAGGATGACGCGAGTGAACAGCTTGTAGACTACGGACAGCAGGCAGATCGGGCGATAGTTGCCAATGTCGTGCACGTCTCCCTTCTTGTACAGCAAGGCGGTCTTGCTGGTCTTCCACTGAGATGGAACCTTGCATTCGGACAGGTAGCGTGTGAAGAGCCGCGCCAAGGTGTTGATGAGCGCTGGCGGGAGGTTCTTCAGGTGTTCAGCTCTGATCCTGTCAGGACCCGGTGCTGTACGTTTCTTCACCGACGAGATGGCGTGTCGGATCTCGGAAGGGAGAACAGAGGGGATGACGTATCCATCCTGCGGAAGATGGCGTAGGGGCAGGTGGACGTGGCTATCGAAGAGATCGGAGTAGAAGTCGTGGATGACCCTCTCCATGGTCCTTCTGGAAGAGGTGACGGTTCCGTCAGGACGTCGGAGAGCGGTCATCTTGGTCTTGAAGTTGGCGAAGTTCCGGCGGGCATTGCGGATGCTCAGCCCTGCCTCTGCTGCTTCAGCCAACACTTCCGCCCTTCTCTCCTTCAGATCTTCCTTTATCGCCGCTCTGCATAGCTTTGCAAGCTCGGACGTCAGTTTATAGTTGCCTGACGCTCGTGCTGCTCCACGCTGGCGTATCAGCTCGAGAGTTTCCGGAGACAGGCGTCTCTTGGTGGTCTTCAAGCTCTCGGCTCCCTTAGCACTATCGTGGAGATGGTGCACGAAGCGATCGTATTCCTCGTCGACGTTGTCCATGACGGCATCTTCCCAAAGGCCGACAAGAGAGGTGTAGAGATCCCAGTTGATGGTCGTTCTGGGACTCCTCTTCTTGAACTTCGCGGCCTTCTCTCCTTGACGCGAAAAGCGGAACCTCGCGCGAAGGAAGCGGTGGTCCGATCCCGTGTAGAACTTGGGGACAACGGAGACATCGGTCAGGCAATACTTGCGATTGAAGATGATGTGGTCGATCTCGTTGTGGAACTGGCCACCGGGGGATTCCCAGGTCCATCGTAGGGAGGGAGGCTTCTGGAACTGCGAGTTTCCATGGATGGTCTTGGTCGACATGATAAACTCAGACAGCCTTTCACCTTGCTCGTTCCACTCCAAACCGTGGGTTCCGATGTGAAGTTCTTCCTGCGGCCTTCGCGGTGCGATCTTGGCGTTGAAGTCGCCGACGATCACCTTGTAGAGGGTGTGATCTTCCTTATAGAACTTCTCCAGCTCCACGTAGAAGGCTTCAACCTCTTCGTCGTCGTAGTCGGATGTTAGGGCATACGCGACGAATATAGTCAAAGCTGGCACGGAGCCACATCGCTTCAGTCGCAGACGTCCGATTCGGCTTGTCAGAGACTCGTACGAATCGATGTTCATGGCCAAGTGCGTGTTGACGAGGACACCAACGCCGCCTACTCCCCTGCTGTCGCATGTTCCGAGGAACAGTTCTTCTCCGGAGTCATAGGCGGCGTGTAGGGGGTGGTGTCTTCTCGTCTCGGTCAGTCCGATGACGTCGTACTTGATCTTCCTGGCTTGCATCATCAGGTCCTCGACGGATGCTTCCGACGCAAGCGTGCGGGCGTTGTAAGTACAGATCGTCATCCTAGTCCTTCTCAGTTTGCGCAGCCTGGTTAGGCCCTGAGATTTTAGCAGCCTCTCCGTACTCGTCCTTCCCATCGCTGCAGAAATGGGGGCTCTTTCGGGGTCAGGGGAATGAGGCCCTTTAGTGCTGCTGTTTTTGACTTGAGTACACACGGGTAGCTAGTCGGGCTCTGTCGTGCGGGCGAAGAACTCCGGGCAGCCAGCCAGACTGCCCGAAGGGACGGGGCGAGACTTTTGAGGCGGCCTCGAATCGCCTTACGATGTACTCCCAGTCTACCGAGTGCAAGCTTTTGGCCGAGCCGACACAGTTACAATCCGCACAGTCACGGACACATCCGCGCACACTGTGCACGAACATGCCGCTCCCACGCACAAGGAACGCGTCGACCCGACACAGCAGGAGCAAGGAGTCCATCCCCTGCATCCCACCTGCGTCTCTGGGCAGTACACGGTCGCATTTGGTTCGCGTTTAATTCCCCTATCCACCACCCGGGGACGCGCCACGTGGCCCTGCGACAAGCGGCCCGAGATCCCTCTTAACAAGAGAGCCCGAAGGCTCTCTATCGAGGGAGATCCGTGGACTGCTACAGTACGAAACAGAATCCTGCAGCACAGTCCTCCTCAACGTCTGTGGGCGAAAAAGAGCTGGACTTGAAAACGAGTTCGTCCTAGTAAGCAACTAAAGACTAAGGACTGATATCGGGAGGAAAAGAACAATAGGTCAATTACCTGTTGCTATAGATAGAGATCATCTATCTTCCGGGAAGGGGATAGGATGCCCATGATTCATTCGTGATCCGCATACAGTCCAGTCCATACTATACTTATGCTCTCGCAAAAATTTCGAATATTCAGTGGCCAGCGCAAGTCATTGTTTAAGCCAAATACGCATTCAAATTGCTTCCGCGACATTCGTAGACGTAGAATGCGTGCCGAATCTCAAAAACGACTAACCAACGAAGAAGTTCACCTTATATGAGGTTGTCCCATAAGTCCTTGCCGATTTTTCAACGATTCACTGCAGATTTCGCCGGCGTTCTCTTGCATAGCGCTGCAACCTTTCGAAAGAGAATGCTTTATCAGAACTTGTATTGCATTTCTTTTTTCATCATGAATTTTGTAAATTTTTAGGTCGTTGAAGTGAAAAGTGAAAAAGTGAAAAGTAGGCATTTGCGCTTTTGTTCTCTCCGCTTAGGTTTGTAATGTTTTGCGCAGTTTTTTATAGCGTTTGGAAGACAATATTCTGTACTACAAGAAAATATGTTGGTTCTATTTTCTCATTTGTGCTTTATTGATTTTTAGGCCATCAAATTGGGACGTCCGAAGGAGGATGGTTATTTTTGCGGACAGTTCCCGCTCTGTGGTTGGACTTTTTGGGTTGGTGTTATATGTCGTTCGAAAGAGAATGTTTTGCTCTATAAGAATCTATGTCGCGTTTATTGATTTCTATTGAATATCAACAAAATGCCAAAAAGAGAAAAATCGTCTTCACCAACAACTCCTCCTTCTTCAGTTGTTGATATTCGACAGAAATCAGCGGGAGCCAATAAACGCGACGCAATTCTTATTGAGCTAGACATTCTCTTCCGAACGACATATAACACCAAGCAAAAAAGTCCAACCACAGAACCGGAGTTTCGGTAAAATTTCGGACGGAAAAGTCGGAATTCCCAGTTTGATGGCCTAAAAATCAATAAAGGACAGGTGAGAAAATAGGACCAACACATATTCTTGTAGTACAGAACATTGTCTTCCAAATGCTATAAAGAACTGCGGAAAAAATTACAAACCTAAGCGAAGAGAATAAGTGCGCAAATGGCTACTTTTTCACTTTTTCACTTTTCACTTCAACGACGTAAAAATTGACAAAATTCATGATGAAAAAAGAAATGAGAAACATGTTCTGATAGAAGAAATGAAAAGCATGTTCTGATAGAGCAATACATTCTCTTTCGAAAGCTATGCAGGGCTATGCAAGAGACCGCCGGCGAAATCTGCAGTGAATCTGCAGGCAAGGACTTATGGGACAACCTAATATAAGCTTGTCCGGGAAATTCTCAGCGTTTTATGTTACTATTTTTCATTCGTCTATTACTAAGTAAAAATGCAACTTGCAGTGCGCATTAATGCTACTTTCTGTACAGAATTTTTCGTTCTATCTGAATAAATAACTTATGTTACAACGTTGTTATATTTCTGCTTTTGAAGGGCTATGAAGTAAGTCGAAGGAGCGGAAGTATGTCGAAGGAGCATTTCCGAACGATATTTTAGCTTGACTTCAAATTGGGACAATCCGCAGCCGAGACATCTTGTCAAATCAGTCAAGTGTGGGGGCATATTAGTGTTGGAGAAAGCACTGTGCACCAGTGGTTCAGTAAATTTCGGACCGGAGATTTCAGCCTTGAACCCCCGTTACGGTCGACCTAGAGCAATCCTGGACGACGAGTTGAAGGAATTGGTGGAAGCTGAACCATTCCAAACAGTTCGCGGGATCGTGGAAGAGCTAGACATCAGTAGAACTGCTACTGTGGATGCTTTGAAACGTCCTTGGATGGGGAAAAAGCTCAAAAAGTGAGTGTCCCACGAGTTGAGCGAGCGGCAAAAATTGTCACGTTCCGAGATTTGTTCTTCCCTACTTTTACACAACAATACTGGCCCGTCTTTAGATCGAATCATCACTTGTGATGAAAAGTTGATTCTGTATGATAACAGGAAACGTTCTGAGTAGTGGTTGGACGCCCACTGTAAGGAAATCGACGAGAAGCACCGAAAATTGCGTCAGCTTCAGCCAGCATTGGTCAACAGAAGATGCCCGATTCTTCTGCACGATAACGCCCGCCCACACGTTTCACAAATCACTATTCGAAAAATGAACGAATTAAGCGTTGCGCCTCACCCGCCACATTCTCCAGACCTCTCACCAACCGACCACCATCTCTTCAAACACTTTCAGAACTTTGTCGCTGGTAAAACCATCACCAATCAGGACCAAGCCAAAACAGCTTTCGTGGATTTTGTCGAATCTCGACCACCTAATTTTTTCGCTGATGGAATAGCTCGACTGGTGACCTGTTGACAAAAGTATGTTGATTCAAACGGTTTTTATCTCGACTAAATCCGATAAGATTTGAGAAAATTATGGTAGTTCAAAGTGAAGCACTCAAAACGCAAAGAACTTTCCGTACAACCTAATAATATAGCTTTTGCGGAACCGTAGTTGTAGAAACGAAAACCAGAAGAAGAGCATTCAGCGACCACGGAGGAGCAGAAGGTTAGAACGAGTAGGGTGATGAAAATCACAAGGCTGACTCCATAAGGCACTGCTCTCGGACACTCTCTCGGGGAGACACCGGATGTGACACAAGAGCGAAGCGGCCCTGTTCACCATCACTCCCATTCTGCAGACATTTTATGACTAGACTCCTAACCGCCGCGTGAAGCACAAGTAGCGTCTGTTTGAAACGCCGTTTGAATCATCATTTTCAAGTTTTTTTTTCTGCAGTTGAGAATTCCTGCTCTTCCTCGGTCGCTTTGCACAGGCATAATAATGACCAGAATCGACGAGGCGCATCCTAACAGAGATTTGATTCACAGAGAGAACCGTTTTGGAGACCCTAATTACCCGAAAAGCCTTACAAGCCTGCTCAGAATACACCGTTACACAAATTCTCGCTGGGCATGAACAACACCTTTCGAATACTCGAATAATTTTGGCTTCCTGGGAAATCTTGAATATTCGAACGTCTTCAAATACCGAAAACTTTCGAGCATTCGAAACCGAATATATTCGAAAAGCGCGATGCGCGATGTTTCTGAATATTCGAATTCGAATACATTTGAAAACGCGATTTTTCAAACATTCGAATTCGAATATAAATCATTCGAATACCTATTCGAATGGGTCATTCGAGCATATGTATAGTCCATACACCCTCTCAAGTTTGCGTCACAAATAGGTTTGATTAGAGCTGAAGCCCTTATCAAACAGATGTCATTCGACTTTCTCTGAAGTGGCTGAAAGAGTTGATGTGATGAATTGATCACGCAATTGTCAAAATAATTAGCTGCTAGTGCGAAACTACAGAAGAGAATGTCCGATTCGAGTCTCCGTTGTTTTCGAGTCTAGATTTTCCAAATCTACTGCAACTATGGGCGCGTGGAGTGCAGTCGCAGGAGGTGCCGATCGTCGTGTACTCCCGATACCAGGTTCCTGGTTCGGATTTCCTGCCCAGGAAAAGCAAGCCTTCCATCCCTCCGGGGGCGGTAAATTGGTACTGGACTTGTCCGGGGAGGATAAAGCGCTGAGTTATTCACCGACTGCCCACCGCAAGTATGGCCAAATACGCATTCTGATCGACTCCACGACATCCGTAGAAGTGGAATGCGTGGCGCATCCCAAAAAGGGATTGAGTAACGTTGTCCTTTATCTTTATCATTTGCAATTGTTTAGACGCTGTCAGACGGCTACTTGCTCTTTGACTTGAAATGTTTTGCCAACTGTTGCCTAAATGCCGCAACCGTTCGCTGCTGCATCCTAGCGACGTACAGAGCTTGACTAGCTAAGTTCTGTTGGGCAGTAGGTCAGGTGCAGGCTGCCAGTTTAGTGCATAGCGTGCGACTGTTCAGGATGTTTGGAATTGTGCAGCGCCTTCCGTTTAGCTGCTGCTTCCACTCACCTTTCTTTGGATTTGACGATCAGAAAGCCATCACTTAGCTAGTCACGTTCGACGTTGTTTGTGATCGTCCTCAGCATTCCCCGAGCGAAGTTGAAGTCGCCAGCGACCAGACAACTGCTCGCGCTGCTGAGACAGATGATATGATTACTGCACGCTTCATCCTGTTTGTCAGGACAGCTTTTCGCTTGTTCACCACACCGCCTAATAATCTGCCTTTTGTGAACGTTTTGGTGAGAAAAGGCAAATTCGGCCACTGCTCATTTTCGTAGACCTAGAAACAGGTGTTACGTTTGATCAGAAGTAATAATTGTTTTTGGGCCTCTGCAGGAGCTATTTTATCGGTGACACTTTTCCACGACCTTGATTTGATCTAACCAGAGGTAAGAGATCTTGTCCAGCTCTCGCACCTGGAAGTGACATCGGAACAAACTTTTCTGGGTATAGAAAGCTTCTCCTCGATGAACTTCTGCCTGCTGACGACAGTTTATCTGTGCTTGATGACGCGATCGAGCTTCTCCTTTTTGAAAATTGGCCCATCACTGATCCGTTGAAAATCATTGCGAAGACCGTTTGCAACACGGTTGATTGAAAGTCGGCTGTTTGGGTCCGACGAGGCTTCCATTCAAGACATGAGCTGCTTGAAATCGGTTGACGCGTCGAAGCGATTCTCCGTCTCTCTTTGCATGTCGCCCAGAACTTTGGCTTTTCCACCGTGGCGCAACACATGCTACTCCTCGATGGGCTGGTGTTGGCGATTGGTTTTGCATTCGTTTTCGCTTTTGTTTATTTTCGTTTTCCTTTTTTTCAGTGTTTTTTAAAGTGAGTGCTCCACATCCCCACGGAAAGAATGAATATGCGCTACGAACTCTCGCCCACATAGTGTTTCGTTATTCCTGGGAAATACATTCTTAAGAAACGCAACATTTGTGCGAGAGCAAGCGTCGTATATTCCAATTCGGAAACTGTACTGGCGGAGCAATATCACTGGAATATCAGTGTAGCAGATCCACCTTAGCGAGGGCTGATGTGTCCCACGAGGTGTGGATGTTGCGTTCGATCAAACAGCGCCAGTAGTGTAATGGCGTGGAGCATTCCCGCCCGGTCAGAGTGAGGTGCGGGTTCGAGTCCCGTCCGGCGCTGGAGTTCTGATCGCATCAAAACATCGCTATGAGATTTGACTTAAATTTGCGAGCTTTTCGGTCTCGTGATATGTTTACACTTTGCACGCTTTTTGCAACGTACGTGAGGGCGGTTTTCGAGTATTGTGTGCACAGCAGGATGGTCGCCTCTCAAGATGGTCCACACTAGACAATCGGAAAAGTTCTGAAAACACTCATGAATACAGTTTTCTCTCGAAGCCTGTCCCCTGCTAGCTATAGGGAAAGACTTGCAGCACTTCGTGAAAACTCACTTCAACCAGGAAGAATTCCGTTTGATCAAGATTTCGTATTTAAAGTCCTCTCTGGTTGTCTATATATCGATAAGAAAGAAATATGCATTTTTAAAAATTTTGCTGAAAGAACAATTCGACTATTTTCTAATGGGAGCTCCAAAAAACACGGATCACCATTCAGGTGCAACGGTTTCATCGTCGGCCCCTGCAACCTCAATTGCAAGCTTCAGAAGCGATTTCTTCTGGCGTTTCTCTCCTCTAAATCTCAAATAGCTGCGATGCATTAATTTTTCAATATTCTTCCATTGATTCCCTATCGTTTTTGTCAAGAACCATGTTCTAATAAATCTCGAGGATGTTTTCCCCCTCCCCCCCCAAGTCGAACAATAATGAAAAAACTGCTCCAAGGGGATGAAGAAAGACGTTCGTCAACGACTCTTGGGGTGCGCCACGCATTCTATTTCTACGGAGTGTCGTGAGTGTAATTTGAAAAATTACTTGGTCTATACATTGACTTGCGATGGACAGCCGATGAACAGCTCAGTGTTATACGTTTCTTAGACGGGACTGGTGCCAATTTACCGACCTCGGAGGGATAAGAGGCTTTTGTTGGCCTGGGCTGGCAACCCGAACCAAGAACCTGGATTGGATGCACTTGACATGCTTAATTGTTTGCAGAATTAATACTTTATCATCATGTCTGGGTGAATATTTATATTTTTATCTATTATTACTACCATTGTCTGCTGCCTTGCCTCTTGTCTTCTGACGTTTTTTTACTTCGAGGCGCTTGAGTCCTCTGAGTAAGAACTGAATCCATTGCTGTGCATTTTGTGCTTTTCAAATCTAGTCGCTTCTATTTATTAGGCTGTCGCAAAATTAATCTCTGTTTCGAGGTATGTATAAATAAATAACTTTTTTACCCTAAATCATTCCTTCTCAGGGAAAGCCACGCATACCGTTCGGTAGTACTTTTTCCTGCTCTTTCAAAAAACATATGTGGATGGCGCTCTAATTTTTCTAGCCGACCTTTTCCAGGGCTCCGTGAAATCATGAACCGACGTGACTGTCGAGTCATGATGCTTTACGAATTTAAATTGGGACATTCACGGCAAAGGGATCCCGTAACTTCAGCAGTGCTTTAGGGACGGGCTGTCCTTGCGAGCAAATGGTGAGGCTCTGTTTTGAAAAATTCACTTCTGGAGATTTTGATCCCGAGGAAAAACTGGGTCGCGGACGCAGGTCGTCGTTCGACGATGAAGTTTTGAGGAGAGCCGTCGGAGCAAATCGGGAGACGAATACACGTACGTTAGCAAAGGACCTTGGCGAACATAATAGTACGGTTGCAAGAGATTTGGCGAGAATCGGCGAGGTGAAGAAAATGTCGAAGTGGGTACCTCATGAGCTGAGCGATGAGCAGCGTCCGGCACGTTTCGATCCTTGTTCCAACCTGCTAGTTCGCTTCAAAAATGGGCCTTTTGTAAGCCGTATTATAACTGTAGATGAAAAGGGTCCTTTACGATAACATGGAAGCGGGGATTTGTCTGGGTAGATAAGGATGCTTTTCCAACATCCTTTCCCAAACCCGACCTTCATCCTAAAAAGTTATGCTTACTTTGCGGTTGTGTTGTAAAGATGTAATTCATTGCAGCTTTTTGCCACCTAGTCATGCAGTCACAGCAGAGTCTTACTGCTGTGATTTGGACCGAATGTATGAGAAGTTGCAAAAATTGTGGCCGGCTGTGGTGAATAGGGGAGGGCGCTCCTGTTGTGGGACAACGCAAGGCCGCACACCTCGCAAATCACTCGGCGAAAATTTACCCAATTTACCCATATCCTGAGCTCTTGACTCTTTCTCATTTGCGTCAGAAATAATTCACTAATTTGGCCAATATTCAATGCACCCTCCTTGATTTCGTTGATTCCTGTGATCTCAGTTTTTATTGTAAAGGATTATGTTTATGACCTGTTTGTTGGCGAAAGTGCATGAACTCTGGTGGTTTTTACTTCGATTAATAAAGTTGCGTTTAAGCTGAGCTATTGCATTTTGAAGTAAGCGGTCCGTTTCGGCGATTAATTTTGCGACAGCTTAATACTATTATTAATTTTGGATTAACCAATGAAGTCAGATGGGCGAAAAACGGTTGCATTATGCCTTCAGGCAAAGACTGGATTCTTATTCTGTGGAAGTGTTTAGAGAACTATTTGGAGAAATATGTATGGCCAGCCTTTGTCTTCTAAAAGGGCATCACTGTTAAATGGAAGCTAAGCCCTCAAATGATGTCCTTTTGAGAGGGTGCGAACACTGTCGGAACACTCCTTACAATCTGATATTTCCCTTTTTTAACTGCTGTCCACTCTCGCTTTTAAATGCTAGCCTCTACGCTTTTCTTTTTCTGATCACCACTTTCGTCTCTTTTCTTGCTGGGGGCTTGAGGACAGCTTCGAGGAAGCACCATTTCGCATTGCACCCCTCCTAGGATTAATTCGCTTCTGTGCTTAGGCCACTCATCACTTCCGTGATGGTGAATTGTTAGACGATTCTCTTGGAAATGGCGCAATGACTTACCCGTCAAGTGACTGCCGCCTAAGCCAAATTTCTATTGAAAATACCTCCAAGATCCAAGACTAGGACAGGGGCCACACCCCCTGGGGTCGCATTGACGCAGAAAGGACGACCTGGCTCTAATTCTCAGCGTTCTGTTATCCGTCCAGCAAGGAAGCGCCAACAGGTGACAACTCTCCATGGCTTTGGTGTGAAGCTCAGAGGATTAGGGTTCTCGTTAATGAGTCCCTTTATGGAATACGCCACGCATTCTCCTTCTCGTGGATGTCGTGAAGGCAATTTGAATGACACCACCGACTGCTCTATCGTGTATGTAGTTGCGCAAACAACGCAACCAGATTTTGTACTAACACATGATGCTACCATCGTGCCATTGTACATGCTCTTCACGTTCTGCGTGTGCGTGCTGTTTCTTGGTCAGTCAGTAACTGGCTTGGCGGTTATTCGCAGACGAAGTTTCGGCTTCTAAAAACACACATTGTCAACGTTTTCGTTTTCCTGGGGGAGGCCATAGCTGGATTTTAGTTGCTAATCATCTCGTTTCCTAACGTCCCTAACTAAACAACTTGTCAAGAGACTTTGGTGGCGAACTGGCACCGTTCCCGGACGTTTTCATTCTGTTCCTTTGTATTTTATTCTTCACTCCGCTTCCCTTTTAGCTCTCCTTTCCCCACGTTGTAGTTCCTTTTATCACGAAACATGCGGTATTGGAACAGAGTTCTAAGCGCTAATAAACGTTGTTTTGGTCTGCATTGAATGCCGTATTCATTGTTTGTGGTTAGGTCATCTGTTCGAGGTAAAGAATGTTAAACCAACTGAAATGCCTACCCAGATGACTTTATGAACATCGCTGTAAGGTCAAAATGTGTTAACCGCTTCTGCGTAGATAACCTTCTGACGCATCTGTTCTTCATGTCGTGCCTGCTTTGATTTCAGTGAGTGTTCCCCTCTCTGCTCAACGTTTTGTTCCATCTCCTTTTCGCCCGTTGTTTTAATATTCGATATTCGTCGTCGTTGATGCCTGTAGGACTCATCTGCTGCAATCGTTTTTCACGTGGTAGATTTTGGGTTTCGCTACTCTCTTCTGAATACAGTGTTCACTGCAGGCGCTTGTTCCACGGCTGATCGTCTTCTTTTCTTCCTAGAGATGTCGCTCCATCTGCTACGACAGGCCACGAGCCGATCATTTAATGTGAGTTTGGTTTGTGACCCGCCAGCCGCCAAGCTCTGTGGAAATGTTTTACTCATTTATGGCGTTCGCAGGTCGTGATTTCTGTTTTAAGGCGTTCCGGTTATGCACGACTGGCCCTGGGGTCTATCAGCCTCTGCCGATCGACCCTACCTGGTCCGAGATGGCGAAGAAGGCCATGAAGGGCAAGGATCCCGCGACACTGATCTGGAACACCCCGGAGGGCATTCCGATCAAGCCGCTGTATCTGAAAGAGGACAGGAAGTGTGACGAGCATCGAAAGGGCGAGGTAGGAGTAGACGTTGTTTAGCACTGGAACGCGGTGTATGACTCCGAAAGTGGCTAATCAGAACGTTAGTAGTTGGTTTTCAAAGATAGCAGTGTAGGTTAGATGTGCTGGAAAGTCGGGCAGACCAAGCGGTTCATATAGGGCCGAGGGCCGTGCGCACACATACACTGCGAACAGAAAGTATAGGGACACTTAAAATTTGTACTTTTCGAACGCTATTCGATATCAATCGACCTGAATTTTCTACTGTAAAATTCGTTACGGCAAAGAAGTTCGAAGCAAAAGATTTTAGCAAAATCGGTTTGATGTGAGCTAAACAAGAAAATAAAATATGGAGACACACCATTTTCAATTGACCAGAAAGTATAGGGACACTAGTAAAAAACAATTTCACTGTCAAGATAAAAAACAGTCGTTGATAACTAGTACTCAATTGGTCCTCCGCGGTTCATTGCAACATCTACAAGTCGGACTGGCATCGAAGTAGCACGATTTCGAAGTGTTTATAGAGGAAGTTCATCCCAAGCGCGTAGAATTGCTGATCGAAGTCCTTGCAGAGAAGAATATGTCTGGTTATGCTTGTAAATCTTCCCTACAAGGTGTCTCCAGATATTTTCCATTGGGTTCATATCCGGAGAACATGCAGGCCAGTCGAGAACTTCAACAGAATTTCTTCTGAGGAAGCCTTTTGTGGATCTGCTGGCATGCGGCGGTGCATTGTCCTGTTGAAAAACCCATCCCTGACCAGCATTCTGTTGAAGGAATAGGAGCAGATGGGTTTCCAACAGTTGCTGGTATTCATCTGCGTCCATCCTTCCTGACGTGAAGGCAAGAGGGAGCTTTCCTTCTGCGTGGAATGCCGCCCACACCATATGTAACTGTGCCGCCTCCAAAATTCCTTCTTGGGAAATACTCCTTCTCCTTGCGTAAGTCATGCCAGTAGAATCGGTTCCCATCTGGACCATCGAGGTTAACGCGCTTTTCGTCCGAGAAGATCACTTGAACTATGAAATGTTAAAATACCTAGCGTCAGAACTGACAACGCAAAAAATCTGCCTTGGTCCAAAGACGTCGTTTGTTCCTAGAGACGAACTCGAGCCTGTTCCTTTTGTGCGTTTCTGTCAAACGTGAAGCAGAACGGAGCTGGGTATATACAACATTCCCACTGCGTTTTAAGCAGCACCGAATCGTTTCTTTCGAGACTTTCTTACTCAAACTTTTGCGCACTTCCCCCAAACTGATTGATTTATTGGAAACCATTCGTACGATTTGCCTCTCGTCTCGAGTCGAAAGAAGCCTAGTCCTGAAGACTTCCTCGAGTGATATAGATCAGGACTGCGTAGAAATTTGCTAATAACGTTCTTTGATCGTCCCAGTTGAGTCGAAATTTGGCGTATGCTGAGTCCTGCATCTCTGAGGGCCTTGATTTGAGCTTGTTCCTCTATTGATTGCATCGATCCGCGACCCTTCCTTACAATGAGCAAATTATGAGGCAGTATATTGCATAGCAAAATAGTTTTCAACAACGTACCTTTCTCCGCGCACCTTATTTGGTGGTGTCCCTCCTTTCCCGTTCCTTGCCACCCCGGGGGATTTTGCCCATTTCTTTCGTATATATGTTTTTTTTTGCCGTGGGGAATCCCATAGTATAATTTTCAGATCAATTCCTGCGGGTAGCTAGCAGAATTACGCAATTTGCTGGTGTCCCTATACTTTCCGGTCGCAGTGTAGTACTCCAGGACGTGGCCCTTCTACCACACCTCCAGGAAGCGCTCAGAATTGGCCGCATCCTGGAATTCCTTCCCTTGCTCAGTCCGCGTCAACAACCCAGCCAATAGCATTCATTTTCTTGGCGAGGCCCTCTGCACTATAAATAGTGATCGAACAATGGATTTCTAAGTGTTGTGCTGGGCTTGTACTTCAGCCGCACTCGTGTGATGCGTTCGTCATTCAAATGCAGTGAACTGCTTCACTGAAATGTTTCTGAGGAAACAGTATCAATTTCGTGGCGTGCTCCATCATGGCGACGAGTAAGTATCCCTTTAGCCGATCTTCCGTCGTTAATAGAACCGAAGCATGACCTTGCAACAAGACCTTTCTGCGTGAGTTTCCCATTGAAAGCATCGCTGCACTGCACCTTGCACTGCATCAAAGCTTATAGAACATATCTCTCCTTCAATTCCTTTGGTCTGAAGCCAAATATATTGTAACGCTAACAAATACATCGAAGCGCGTGTCGCCTGTCCGAGAGGAAGGGTCATGTTCAGTCGTATAGTTGAGGTGAGGCGCTGTAGAAGTACAAGGCGTATCGCAGTGAAAGCAAGCACTGGTAGGGAGTTCGGTGCTGTTTATTTATTTTTACTTTTCTACTTTTTACTTTATGTTTGAGGAGTAATGGAGTTGGTTAACGAAAGATTACGACTCCCACTTTTTGCGAATCCCACTGATTGCGCCAACCGCACCTGTCCGGCACATAGATACCGTTTCCTGGCGGAGAAAGTTGTTGACGATTGGTGGGCTTTGCACTATAGAGATGAGCGACGAGGAAAGTTGTGTTGAGGCACTGAGAGTGCACTTTGTGTTCCAGGCAGCTGCTCTTAAACTGTCGAGAAACGCTGTAGCTAAGTAGCCTTGGCACACCCAAGGCGACCGAAGATGAATTCCTGGAGAGTGAGTTACAGCTGAAAAAGCACACGTGGAGCTGTTTGCGATTATCAGCAGCTCGCTGCAAGGCGTACAGGGGTGTGCGCGAAATCCGAAATTTTGTAAATCGTCACGACGAAACCGTCGTAAATCACAACATGACTGAAGATTCGAAGATGATCTCGTAGAAAACGATCCGTGTGTTGCGCCGCCACGTCCACCAGAGACGTTGTTTTCGTGCCTCGTAGCAAACGAATATGTACCTTCGTCCTTTTTAAGTAAATAAATTGGTACCATTGCTTTCAGAGAAGAGAATGCTTGCTTATTGGTTCACCCACGAATCAAAAGAATCGTAAGTGACAACATAGAATAGAAGCCCATCACAAAAAGGTTCTATTACATATCGACTATCCTCTCTTTTCAACATTTTCTCACCGCTAAATTACGCGAGTACCACTCGTTGTGAGCTGATGTTAAAGCGGATCTCCTGATACAAATTAAAGGGCAAATGCTGCCAAAAATGCGTAAAACCAGACGATTCTTGGCACCACTGTCCACGCTGAACCAAAATTCAGGGGAGTCCGCGCGAAGAAAATGAAGAAACGGCAATGTTCAAGGTTCTGGACTGCAAAATGTTTTGGTACTGAGAAGTGCGGTTAAAAGATGCACTGCAATCTATATTAACGTAGAAGTACAGAGTATCCCAAAAATTTTGTCACTGCCTTGTAGCTCTCTTTAAAAGCAGAAAGACGGAATTCTTCTAATGACTGCTTGTACGACGCTGAACGAGGCTTAGATGAAAAAGCAAAAATCCACTAGATTTGCAACCTTTTGAACGAGACGTTTTTGTCTCACGCTGCCTCAGAGCTTGAGCCGCGGTAGAGATGCGTGAATTAATAACGATCTAATAAGTATCCTTGTACCCTGTCTTCAATCTAACGGACACATATTATGCCAGCTTTAGCTATATATGCGAATTCTTGGCTGATCATGGAGTAATATGGACCTTCCAATCGCAACTAAGTTTAGGGGTGTATCAGAGGTGACTTTGTGCAGTTCCTTGAAGAGTTTCTGCACTTTCGCGGATTCATCGCAAGGCAGCGATCGTCAATTCGAGATGCAACATGCAATTCTCGCTTTCCTACGTTTGACTTCTGTGGCATTTGCATTCCGCTTCAGCCTGCGCTTTCATGCATTTTCTCGCACTACTGGAAGACATGTTAGTCCTTTACCCGTCGTACGCAAACCTGGCCTACGAGCTAATGATGGTTGAAGGGGACCTTCGTCAGGCCAGCCGAGAAATCGACTTTTAGCTTGTTCGAGCACATATCTGCAGTTCCACTCATCGAATCTCCAAAATGTTGGTGAAAGCAACATCGCTTTATACTCCACACACAGATTCTGTACGTCTGTGGAGCTGTCTACTGTCAAACATTAGGAAAAGGTACACCTAAACTAGGGCGCGATAGATGTGAGTGTCTGGCGATCAAAGATGACTTTTACGAAAATTTACGATCCATGACCCAAAATGTCGTAAATCAGAAATCGTAAAAAATCCTCAAAAATTGCCGTAAATCGTAAAACCGTAAACAGTAAATCGTAGTTGCGCACAACCCTGAAGACGTAGTTGTGAAAGGTGGAGACGAGGAAAAATGAAAAAAGTAGTCTAGTAGCTAAGCACAACCTATTCGTTGCAGTCTCACATCCTCTGTTCTTTCAGCTTCCTGGCATGTATCCGTTCACTCGAGGACCCTACCCGACCATGTATACACAGCGTCCGTGGACGATCCGTCAGTACGCTGGATTCTCGACGGTCGAGGAGTCGAACGCCTTCTACAAAGAAAACATCAAGGCCGGCCAGCAGGGACTCTCAGTCGCCTTCGACCTGGCGACGCATAGAGGGTAGGCTACTCCTCATTCGCAGACTACTTCGCAGACTGTAGGCTACTCCTCCTCAAGTCGTTTCCCGTGTACAGCTCTCACTGCTTAGCCAGACGTTTTCGAACACCTTTCCAGATACGATTCGGACAATCCACGTGTGTACGGCGACGTCGGCATGGCCGGAGTGGCTGTGGATTCGGTGGAGGACATGAAGCAGGTGAGCGCCTGGGGTAAGGAAGTGTGGCTCATCTGTGCTCTGATTTTTTCGAAATGGAGAACTTCAGCTGTTCGACGACATTCCGCTTGACAAGATGAGCGTCTCGATGACCATGAATGGAGCAGTCATTCCAGTCCTGGCCATGTACGTCGTCGCCGCAGAGGAGTCGGTAGGTTCAGCGTGGAAACATATTTGCTCCGCAATTCTCGTTTCTTATGTATTTCATCTTTTGTCCTTAGTTTTCCTTCATAAGAAAGCAATCGGTTGCTTCAACACTTTTGTGCCACGTAGACAATGGAGCAAATTTATTTCGACCTGACTTTTCTACAATTTCGTCGTTTTCAAAGCCTGAAAAAAGATTGAAACCCAGGCACTCATCTCGAATAGGAGTAAGTTACAACTCGACGATTCTCCAAGAGTGTTAAGGTGAATCTCACTGAAGCAAACCGACTCACTGTTGTTCCACCAGCACTGAGTGAGTAGCTACATGACTGCATAAAGCAACTGAGACCTAGAAGGTGCAAATCTATAGTGATGTTAAGCGTATAGAAGTGCTTGGTCTCAGATCCCATGCACTCGTTCCGCTTGTTCATTGTCGGATTTAGCTCATGAATACGGAAATATACTAAAATCGTCTCCACCGTGGGCATGTTCTCGATGTTTACCAAGTGGGGAAGGGGGTAAGCAAGCTATGCTTTTGCTTACCAGCCAGGTGTTCCCTGATGTGAACACTTAGTGCCTTCCTAGTTTCACCTATGTGTATCTCACCCAGGTTATACCCGGAATTTGGTCAACAACACGCTTCTGCGTACAGTCGCTACTCCTTCCATATGGGCAAGCCACGCAGTCTCTCTTTATGCATGAGCGATCGTCAAGTCTATTGCGAACTGGGAGCCGTTTTATATTGTTTCCTGGCATGTTATCCGGCACCGACTTCATCGTCCAAGCTTTCTCGCACTGGGCGAAGACGTAGAGCTACCATGTTTGTTGTCGTTGTTCGCCCACCGAGAAGCGCAATATTGGAGGCCAGCATGCGTGACTCCTCTCGCTCCTCATGTCCCTTGCACACACCCACTACCGTTCTGCACATGTTGCGGAGCACAGTACGTTGGACAGCCAGAGGATAAACGGATTTTGCGTGGACTACGGTATCCTTAAGCTACCTTTACGATACCATTTGACAGTAAAAACGCCAGACTCGATTGTTCAGATAGGGTAGAGAGCCAAGTGGATGATGGGTTATTCAACATTGAGGATAATACAACAACCAATATTTCGACAGTACATTTTGGAATGGCGTTCGGGTACTGATCGTTTAATTCTGCTCATAAGGCAAATTGCTGCGGTTGGAGCTAAACGATGTCCCTTTGGAAGGCCTTTACACTGAAGTATTTCTCGGGCCACCTGCATTCCAGCATATTTTAAGCAATGCCTTGCATTCCAAGTATACTTGTACCAACATCATTATTTATGATTTGCTCAAACCAATCGTAGTAATTCTTCCTTCATCCTCATCTAGCATCTCTGAAGGTGCTTGTAAAACAGCGTTATTATCTACGCGGTAACGTCAAGAGATTCGATCACACAAATTTGCTGAAGCGTGCTAAAGCCTGCCGGTCTAGAAACTTCTGTTCATCAGATGTGATGGTATGAAGCTGGAAAGCTGACCGACAATTTTGTTAAGGAACCATGAGACTCGTTGGTCGGTCCGTCAACGCAGCATATTATGGGTTCGATTTTGTATGCGTCTGCATTCAAAGAGTTTCTATCTTCTTCAGGCAGTTGATATGTTTTGACCAGATGACAGAATACTGAGCACGTGGGGGTGTCTACAGCACCGTCGATAAATATCGCCAAAACGCGGCCGGCGGATTAATCCGCCGTTTCCCCGCTTTGCCTCTTCAAAGTCGACTATGGATTCAGAACAACATCTATCCATTGGTATAAAAAAGTCTTAGCAGGATGTTGCGGATGTTGCGTGCGGTCAAACAGCGCCGGTGGTGTAAGGCGAACATCGCTGCCCGGAAAGCAGAAGATGCGGGTTCGAGTCCCGCCTTTCGCAAGAGTTTGGATCGCAACAAATCATCCTGTAACAACATGTAGTCTTAGCAGGATTTTAGAATTTGTGAGTTCGAGATGACTTAAATTAAACGAGCCTGTAATTATCTCGACCTGACTCGCATTCGCTACTTAGTCTCTCCTAAATGTGCCTCCTGGCAGGAGTGGATCTTCCCATTTGGATTTTATATATTTTAAACGCTGTCAAAATGTATTTCATGTCAATTTTAGATTTTGTCTCATCATAGCAATCTATTTGATATCAAATTTGAATAGTTTGGCTCCATGTTTATCATTCTATGCATTCCAAACTGTCGATTTTTTCCATTTTCGCCAATTGTTTACGAGCGCACCGTTATTGTTCCATGGTTGGTTTTGCTCAAGTTCTCGGTTATGATATATGGACTAGAGGTGTAAGATTTAGATTTACCTTGGTCAAAAGTAGCGTACCACTCAGCTATCAAATTGGCGGTGCGTCAAGCCTCCGAGGAGACACGTCCTCGGAAGCCTGACGCACCGCCAATTGTCTGCGCCCAGCGGATCAGTATGGAACCTGGATATGTGGTCAGTCTACATGCACAGATGCTGCCCCACGAAATGATGGAGTTGGCAGCTCACGTCTGACAGCTTCGTTGCTTCAAAAGGGATACTTTCTTCTAGTTTAACCACGAGACTCAACGCCGATGTCAGTCCAAAATAGTTTATATCATTTAGCGAAGCCCAATTTTGTACTATTTTCAAAAAAATTCACTCGACCCTAATCTGATTCATTTAGTTGAGAATCCAGACTGTTGCTGTAATTGCAGTGACCTGGCCTGCCTCGCCAAGCATCCACCTTGGTTCCTCTCCTCTCACGACTCACAACCCCATGCAGGTTCAGGCTTGAGAAGAAAGAGGACGTACTGTGACGACTTTTTTTTTTTGGGGGGGGGGGGGAGGGGTCGTAGTTTGTCTTGTAGTTAGTTTTGGCAGAAGAGCTTCTCTTCGAAGAATTCAGTTGTTTTTCTCTCCTATCACACGTTAAAAACAAGCACCTCCGTTGCAATCTTCGATATGATTTGGGGGATCGTCTTCAAGATTCTCGTTGTTCATGAAAACAAAATTTTTTTTCGCAGGAACGTATATAGCTGAAATTATGCTTCAAATAGTTTCAAGTTTTGCTTAGGATGCTGAAAAAATCACGGATTTCAGAAGAGATCTTCAATATAATTTGGACTCCCGATTTTTGCCTATTTGTCAAAAAACTGTCCCAAAAATCGAATGCCACTAATCACATGGAAAATGGACAAAGGCTTGCCTTGCTCGAATACTAAAAGCTTTAAATTTTGTAAGGTACAATCTCGTTCTCTGAAATTTTTCCTTCGGATAGAAGAAAATTATTACTCTTGACAAGTTAATCCTTCTCATACCACCGTCGAAGTCAGAGATCGCGGTTGTCTGCACTTAAACTTAATTCGGAGAGTGTTTTGAAAATGAACGTGAAATACATTTTTGAAAGCATTTTAAAATTTTAAAATTCTACTGGGCAGATCCATTCCTGCCACTGAATAATTAGTAGAGACCAAGGAGCGAATTTGGGTCAGGTCAAGATAATTACGGGCTCAGTTAATTTAGGTAATGTCGAATTCATCAATTTTGAAATCCTGCCAAGACTTCTATGCCAACGGGTAGATAATGCTGTTCTGCATGCAGCAATGTGCATTCCTTTGGATATAATCGGCTTTGAAGAGAGTTATGGCAAAACGGCTGCCGTGTTCTGGCGGATATTTACCGACGGTACTGTAGTTTCAGCCTTTTGATAAGTCGCTTATGAAGGGCCAGCCAGCAGATTTCCAAGCAGCGTTTAGCCTGTGGCATTGCAAATGAATTTGTCTCTTTGAGCACTCGGCATATCCCGTTTCGTCAGCGAGGTGGTGCTCAGGTTCCATCATATCAAACTTGAGAGGGACAGCTCAGACATGCACAGCTTTCATCTCAGGCGAACATGGAGAATTGTGCAATCGATTGCCTTCCTTTGGTTCTTGGACTGGAAAATTCCTATCCTTAATAGATGATGTGACAAAAACACAATAAACTATCACTAATAGTTAGTTGATTTCTCGTGTGCTGTGTTTTCGATGATACTATTTTGACCAGTCGAGCGATCTTGTTACTGTTGAAGTAATTCTAATGCAGAGTTCATAGATAGAATGTGGTTCAGGGAGTGGATCGCAAACAGTTGGCTGGAACCATTCAAAACGACATTCTGAAGGAGTTCATGGTGCGAAACACCTACATCTATCCTCCAGAGCCTTCAATGCGTATAATTGGTCAGTCTCCCAGACCTGCCGAACATACTAACGCGTGATGCTCAATCCGCTCATCATCAGACTTCCATATAATGTGTTTCAGGTGATATTTTCGCCTACACGAGTAAGGAAATGCCGAAGTGGAACAGCATCTCCATTTCCGGATACCACATGCAGGTTCGTGTCTTGAGGAGGTGGTTAATGCGAAGTTGAGTCGAAGCGTTTTAAGTCGATGAGGTCGACTCGAGTCGACTGACCTATTTTTCGATTGAGTGTACGGTTATTACTGCGGTCGAAGGAGGCCTGCAATATACCGCTAAAGTCGATACGCTCCCTCCAGAATTGAACGATTTCGACCTCCCGAGGTGATGCTTGCGACTTTAGCGGTGGGTACCAACGGCGTGGCAGGGAATGGACTAGCCCATCGAACAAACTGGCTATCAATAGCAGCTGCTAATTCTCGCATGTACTATGGGCTGTGGCACGAACACACATTCAGCGTCACGCAGCGACGAATCGAGGGGACGATGTGGCAGAACTCGCGCTAGTGAGGAAGGGCCTATGGAGTCCCCAGCCTCGTCGAGGATCTGAGACGCTGCCGCATGGGGCACTCGTCGAAAATTAGGCGGGTCGGCCACGTACTGCGTTTCGCAGACACGCGCGTGCTGAGAGCCGTGACGGGCAAGATTCTGCGGAATATCAAGGAATACCCAGACGTGTTGTTGAACTTCATCACGAGTGCGCAGAACTAACAAGGAGAGGTTGCCAACTCATGGTGAACTTTTGCGATGCTATTTCGACAGGATGTAGGGTCATGAGAGCGGAGTCCAGAATTGCAGTTAATTTTTGCTGAACGCTTTTTTAAAGGCCGGAAAAGAGGTGTGAAAACGTGTGCGCAACAATCACCAGTCCCTATGACATCCACGAGATGTGCGTCGGCGACGCAGTCGGTGGGAGTGCCGTCTCATAGGAGCACACTAGGGGGCTTTTGAGTTCGAGTCCGGATACTGCCAATACTTTTGCACACATTAGTTTGCTGTTATTAGTTGTAAGCATGCGACGCTTTTCGTGTCCCTCGAGCGAGGAGATCCGCCGGACCACTCTGGTACGAGACGGGGACGAATGGACCCTTTGCTGGAGCAATTTGACATTCAGCGGGGCGACATGTGGCAAATGATACAGGATGAAGCGGTTGACATGGAGAGGATGAATACAGTACGTATCATATGTAGATGTAGACCCATCCGGGAATTAATAGTTTTAACTTCTACCCCAACAAAGGCTTAGAGCTGAGACTGTAGTCAATTCCTGTAGGGTCGCACTGATCCACTGGTGTTTTTTGGTATTCATTGTTCTATTTGAAATTTTTCGAAAAAGAAAATTGTAAAAGCTGTGTTTTACAAGCTGACGAGATGAATTCGAATATGAATATAAGAAGGAATGCTGACTGCTACGCAATAAGACAAACTCCCTAACCGAGAATACAATGTACCTTGAAAGAAATCTGGACAAAAACTTTTAAGAGATCATAAAACACACTCTATTACATATAAAGTATACGTTAGATCTAGCTCAAATCGTATGAAAGTGTCTCCGCATGAATCGCATGAAAGAGTATGCAGTAGTGTCTCCGTGCAAGTGCATCATACTGCTATGTCCACTTGCTAAGTGAGAACGGTAGCTTCATTCCTAAAATAGCTTCATCAATTATCCTTTCCTTGAAGTGCTTTTTGTTCTAGTTCGATGTGTGACGCTTCTTCAGTACCATTTGTAGAAACCAAATCTCTTCTCATTATACAACCTCCGAAAGAAGCGCAATGGTACGGGGTTATCGACACCTTGCTAGCAAATTTTCACGAGTACCACCAAATCTTTTATTAGCCCACATCTTTAGACGCTTCTCGCAGTTTCAGTCTATAAGCACACTGCAAGAAAATCCACACAAAGTTGCTTCATTTTGAAGGAAAACGGAGTTGGAAATTACGCAGCATAAATGATGCGTATTGTCCTCAACGTGTTAAAAATCTTTTTGTTTACCGCCTTCTCAACCTCGTAGTGGATAGACCCGCTTCCCAGCCCAGTTCATCCTGCTTAGAACCAGGTGAAGCGTCGGGCGTTGTCACGGAACAGGCGAATTCGAAGAGGTTAGGGCCTACTTTCATGAATGAATCCTGCTTTTGTCGTCTTCAGTGCACACTGTTGTTGATCTCCCTTCACTTCTACAACAGCTGTTGAGTGGCATACATATCCTGCACCCAAATACACAGGCAGAAGTTTCTTCGAGAGGTGATCGAGTTTTAGCCGGGTTGACGGCTGCTTTTTGTAATAGTGGGGCATCATCGTGAGCGCTGGAGCAGGAAACGACCCAATTTCCAGTGATATTCGTCCTTAGAAACCTCTGTTGGAATGCTGGAAGACAAAATGGCGGGCCTTCACCTACAGCTTGCTACCGTCAAGGAGAGTTCGGCTTAAACAGCTTCGAAGTCTGAACCGTCCGCATTCCACACCATTCCGCAACCTGCTTGGTCATCGAGCGGTTTCTTTCCATTCTCGCCGTTTTAATACAATGTTTTATTCCCACCGTTCATGACTCCATATTAGATATGGACTCCCTCAAGTATAGAAAGACATGTAGTTTTAAAAACATATGAAACTTAAAGGATGACGGCCAAAAACTGAAGAATATCGACCACTTTTTGTAGTAACAGAAATCCCTATTTTCGCGTCATGGAGCATTATGGCTTGAATCTCGGAAATGCGAAGTTGGAATTAAATCAAAATGTAGGTCTTATATTAGGAATCAAAATGTCTAAAAGAACTAGCACTGGAATGCTGACATGAGGCACTTTGAAGTGGGGATAGAAAACCTTAAAATAAAAGAAAACCTTGTTCAGAGTTGACGATCGCAGAGGAACGGGTAAAAGCGGAGTCTTGGAGATGTTCCATTAATTAAGCTGAAGGTTTGAAGTAATAAAAGTATCCTGCTGAGACTCTTCCTTACAGAGGAAAAAGAAATAAGTTCACTTTACGATCTGGCGCTTCGACAAATAGGTGTGCCATCTATAATGTCTGGATTCTTTTTTAGAGGGACAAGGTCCGAAAAAATTCCAAATGTCAGTTGTTTATTGAAGATTACAATACCGCTCAAATTCTTTGCAAAAAAGACGCTTTGCGACGGATTAATCCGTCGCAAAGCGTCTTTTTTGCAAAGAATTTGAGCGGTATTGTAGGATCAATAGGGAGATGGGCAATGGGTAAAAATTGTTTTTTTTTGTGGAGGAGGTAGATTTCTCCAACCATCGCGAAGTTTCTGGTAACATTCAAGTAACCACCTTGGATCTCATTAGAGCAGAACATGGTGATTGCGATTCGAATGTGAGAATAAAGCACGAAAATCTGCTGAAAATGTACCCTGCTCTGATAAATGAAAAGGTACAATCTTTGCAAGCGACATCTCCAAATAGCACCTCTTAAATTCGTCCGTTCAAATGCTGTAGGATTCGGAGTTGAAAGCTGCCTTTATTTGATCTCCGTACATATACGTTGCCTTCACTCGTATTTTCCCGTATTTCATAGATTGCTTGTAGAGAATTCTCACTGCACATTCTTTCCTTTTTTTTCCTTTGAATTTCGAAATACTGGATATTTACACCTAGCTATTGCTAAAGCGCTATTAGCTTTACTCTTTTAGAGTAACCTCAACGAGCTCTTGCCAACTCCACCGCTGATCCCGTCTCAAATTTCTTTAAGAAAACTACTTTGTAATTTGAAGTGATGGTTGGGGTGGGTAGTGCTGCGGATGTTTCTATCTTTTCAGACTCAGAAAAAGGCAAAGTTGCCGAAATATCAACGTAGTGCAGCTATTAAAAAGCTTGGTGAACAGCTTGTGAAGAAGTACCATCGTAGTTCAACAACGTCATGCCAAAATTTATGGAAGAACGAACCTGGGCAGTTCTCACTGCGTACAAGAGTGACGCAAAAACGCCTTTCGACAGTCTATGCACTCGTACTGTCCAATCGTTCACAGTTCGTTTAAAGGTGGCTACTCTTGGACTTTATTGGCAGCGATAGTCCAGGTGTAGCAGTTGCTAACCTGGCTAAAATGGCTGGCAATGAACGAGGTTGTGATCGTTTGGGTTTAGAGGTCAAAACGGTGGGAACTTTCCCTACAGTCTAATAGATGCCACGAGCTGTTGTGCTCGTGTGCAGCAGTTCCCTCGCTGCGTGCGGTGCTCATCTTGCATTCTGCGGTATTCTGTCCTGAACCGAGTTCCTCCCGGCAGAAGAGTACAGCACGAATTTGGTCTCGTGAAGCATGTCCCACGGACTAGCACTCCGGGCAAAATCTTCAGTTAACGTGGTGTGAAGCTACGCTTCTTTGAAGCGTTATGGGACGAGATTCATCAACCGCTTACCCGCTCTCTGACAGAGGAAATACCGCCAAATACCGGTGCTGATGAACGTCATATAGGGAGTATAGGGACTGTATTTTCACCGTTAGAGGGCGCTAAGCGGTTCTGGCCCTTGGGCTCTCGTCGCTTTGAATGTGGTGTTTATTACACGTGATTAGTGAGGTCAACTAGGTCTTTGGATTTCTTCCGCTTAGTTTAGCCTTGTTGGTGGTCAATCACCCACCCAGATCAAGAGCGCGACGAAGCATTTTGCTGCAAAGATGAAAGCGCATCTGCTCGTGTTCAACAGCCAGACTAGGAGACTGATGTTTTTAAATAAATAAATAAATAAATAAATAAATAAATAAATAAATAAATATTCGCTGCTGCAATATCCGCCTTTGTGCGACTGCGGTTCGCGTCTGAATTTTCGAGGAAAGGGATCGAGAAAGGTTTTAGGACGACCTAAATTGTTAGTGCCCATAAAATCTTCAGCCCAGACTACGTCGTCAAAGCGGGACAAATGCTGAGTAGGTGATGATCCTTAAAACCAACTTGGTGTAGAGAGCTGATGCACCTTCAAATGTGTGTTCTAGTCTCTGTGTTCGTTAGACGGCATATTTCAAAGCCTTGAGAGAGCTGACCCGGTTTCCTTACAGGAAGCTGGTGCGGATGCAGTTCTTGAGATGGCATTCACGATCGCCGACGGTATCCAGTACTGTGAGACGGGACTCAACGCCGGTCTCACTATCGACGCATTCGCCCCTCGCCTCAGCTTCTTCTGGGGGATCGGAATGAACTTCTACATGGTGAGAGCTTCCCTGAGAGAAGAGCGAGGTGTACGCTCACAGTGGTGGAGTCCTCTCTGCTTACAGGAAATTGCTAAAATGCGAGCAGCTCGACGACTCTGGGCTGACCTGATCAAGGAGCGATTCCAGCCGAAGAGCGCCAAGTCGCTCATGCTCCGCACTCACTCGCAGACCAGCGGGTGGTCCCTAACCGAGCAGGTAAGCGCTGCGTTTAAAGTTGCTCCGTTAACGTCTCCGATACTAATTTCGAGCCCCAGGAAGAACGAAAGGGCGAGTATTCCAGGACCCGTACAACAACATCATCCGCACGACGATAGAAGCCATGGCGTCGGTGTTCGGTGGCACCCAGTCGCTGCACACGAACTCCTTCGATGAAGCCCTCGGACTGCCAACGAAGTTCTCCGCTCGCATTGCCAGAAACACCCAAATCATCATCCAAGAGGAGAGCGGCATCTGCAAGGTCCGCTCACGAGTTTCGCTCGAAGTTCTCTCATCTTTCCATCCCAAAAGTGCTAAACGAAGTCTCTAGTGGCAGCTCCATTGATTTTTGTCGGACACCCGTGAACAGTGGATTTTCAGGTGGCCGACCCGTGGGGAGGCTCGTACATGATGGCGTCGCTGACGGACGAGATCTATAATAAGGCAATGACGGTATGCTGTTGACTACGGCGTCTCTTGACAATATTATGTTTTTCGATTAACAGTATTTTCGATGTTCGCAAATTTTCTTTTTGTGCTGCTCTAGTGCAGCTAGAGATCTGGCAAATAATCTCCGGAACTACTCCAGGTGGGAGGGGTTCGAGATTGCATTTCTTCACCATCTCTTCTCTTGAAATTTTCCCAGAATTTCGTTGCTGGCCTCGGGCAAATTCAAGATAGGCAGTGCTCTAACGATGGATAATGACCCAGTTGACTTCT